>JAGFPH010003514.1:83391-99613 GCA_018207615.1 Philaenus spumarius
TGTAACCTACCGCCACTATAGGGTGATTTTAAATATTTTTTTACGTTGTAACTATTAATTATAGCGAAAAATTACCAAGCCATTCGCATGAAGAATTTCGTCCCCAAGAGTTTGGTATTTTTTTAAACGCTATTTGAACCATTACGGGTTTTAAATGGATTTAGGCTGAGCAATGTCCGTGTATAGCGGAAAATTACCAAGAAATTCGGATGAAAAATTCTGCCCCCCAAGAGTTTCGTATTTTTTAGAAAAAACTCTATTTGAACAATTGCGGGTTTTAAATGGATTTAGGATGAGCAATGTCCGCGTAACCTACCGACGCTACGCTGGAGTCGCAGGTTGCTTTCTGTTTTACTAGAGTCGACCCTTAATTAATTAGTGTTGTTAAAAAATCGCAATTAAAACGGACATCGACGAAAACTAAATTAACTGAGCCTGACAAAATCAATTCAAATCCTTTGTGATGTCACCGCAAAATTCTATTACGCGGGCAATAATTAATTCACACAAAAGCATCAACACCGACCCCGACCCGTGTCACCTGTAATTCCTTGTTTGGCAAAAGCATCTGTTTCCAGTTCATGGAACATTCAAATTTGAACTGTTTCCAGATGATTTGTACTTTGTGTAAAATATTTCACATTGATTGTCTAAATGTATCCGTTATTTAGAGTGACGAATAAAATTAGGTTAAAAGAATTTATTATAGAATATGCTCTGTGTGTGTGTGATCCTAAAAAAAATCAACAAGGAAATGAGCGTAATTGTACGTTATAAACCGTCAGTTACATAAACAATACTTTCTCCATATACTTACGTATAGGGTGGAGAAGGTAAACATTGGGTTTAAGACCACACGTTGGAAGTGATAACTTCTATGACCGATTTATATTTTTATCAGCATTAATATTAGAGGAGAATAACGGTCAACAAATTACACAAGTCAATATATTGTCAAAAAATATTATATCATATTTTGAAATTGCATAATTAATTATTCAAATAACAAATTATTCTTAACTCCTAAAAATTGTAAGTAAGCAATTTAAGTATATTTTCAGTTACCAGTAAATCTGCACAAACATTACATTTAATATATATATATTCTCACATTATACATTGCACATTTTAATTCCATTTTAAGCGTGTATACAATCTAACTATACTAAAGTATCAATCAATATTAAAATTGACCATATTCCATTTGTTTTATTCAAAATATAGTAAAGTCTTTAGCTTTGACTGAAAAAAGTAATATGGTTTTAAATTTCTAACGTTTATAAGAAATTGTAGAAACCTTAAAAATTAAATTTTTTAAACTGTTAATTAGCTTAAAAAGTGTTATTTTTTCAAAAAATCTATATGATTTCCTTTCTGAATATCAGATTTAAAAATGCATAATCAAAGGTTATAAATTTTCCATTAAAAAATAATTATGGAAAATCCTCAAATAATAATAAATATAATAATTGTAACTGTCAATGTACTAACCGACTGTCTGTATTAACGAATCCAACAAAGAAAATTCAACACTCTTATCTATATCATGAGTCACTATGATATATAGTGTAATTTGTTATATATTCTATGTATATAGTAGTAAATCACGTGAAAAGAGGTGACGAAATATTTATAACAGAAATTTTAATACTATTAAAAATAAGACACTGAATTAAACTTATATTTTGGACTAATTCAAATTTTAACTGTTAATTGACCGAGCGAAGCGAGCGGTTAATCGACCGTTCGGCATTTCATCTGTGTGTCTGTTTGTCTCACGATAACGGCCAAACGCCTTGACTGATTTTGATGATTTTTGCATGAATGTTCCTTATTCCAAGGCCGAGCGATGTATACATACGGTTTTTTCCATTATTCATTTGTAACCCCTTAATTAAAATAAAAATGGCGGCCGGACCGTTTCTCTCAGTGTAGGTTTTTTTTCCGAAGCCAGTTTGTGGCTTAACCGTAAGTCGAATTTAAAAACTAATAACATATTGCTAAAAGCAAATTAGATTTTCAACAAAATTGTATTCTTGATTTTTTTCCGTATCTCTAACGGTAAGCTCACAAAATGGCCGTAAACTTCAAATTTGTTAAAAATCGTCCAAGTTTTTCTATTTTAACCATGTTTTTATACGTTTATTCTAAACCAATTCAAATGTGTTCCATAGCTTTTTTGTAGATAAAGGTTCATAGAATTCATATATGCCAGTAAAAAAAATACTGAAGTAAAATTAAGAAAGTTATTAGCTCAAGAAACAACCATGTTCAGTAACGACAGGAAAAAGTGCAAATTAATGCCTACATAAAAAGTAGTAGTCTAAATATTGTTTGTAATTCTTTATAAATGTAAAAAAGTTTCGTAATTTAGTTCTAAATAGAACTGTATGAAAAATTTATCAATTTCAAATTTCTTATTTTGAAAACACCTGTTTTTATGTTCCTACTACAAGACTGCTAACACAACTAGGCCTATTTTGAATAGTAATTTAGGAATTTCTCCTTTGCCCCAAAATTACAAATTATTGTAAGAAAGAGTAGAGAATAAATCAAAGAATTGAACTGTATACTTGTAAATTATTATTTCATAAAATTATTTGACTTAGCTTTACTTGAATTACAAAATGAGTAATGAAACAAATGAAATCTCGCGGCGATAAAGGACATACAAAAAATGACAGTTGGACAGCGTGGGAAGTGTTGGTACATGGGCTGAGATCAATATCACGACGCTTTAACATAGTTTGTTTTTATTATTTCTAATATTGGAATATGATATGGCACTGTAAATACATTGTTAAGTTTTATTTATTTACGTATGTAGTAAATATTTAATCTATGTCGTCCCTCAATAACGCAATGTGTTTAGCTACTTTACGCATTATTGACCTACATAAAACACAATGCACCCTAAAAGAAAATCTTTAGCAGTTAAAGCTCAAGAAAAGAAATAAAAACGAGAACTAGTAACCCAGGAATCGCGGTAATTGCAAAATAATGTTTCACTGGCTAAATCTTCTGCTTACTTCCTTACTGGCACATTATTTTTAACCTAAGCTCAAAACCTTATTTGTTATTTCAACGAGCGAGGTCTACTGTTCACAGAACTACTAGTAAACTTATAACAACTTTGTTTTTTTCTAGGCCTATTTGAAAAGTTTTAAATACTGATTTACCGTATTAATTGCCTCTCTTATGTATATAAATAAAAAATCTCCGTCATAATCAACGCACATCATAGTAGGCTATACAATAATGAGTTTGCATTTGTTTCGCTGCGGAGATCGGTGATCGAAATGAGCAGTGGGCGGAGCTCTCTAGTAATAATATTATAAATGTAACCCATCTGTTCTGTACCAGACTGTACCAAAAACGTAATCCTGCTCCAGATAATCCCAAGTAAAATCTGTGCAAACGCTACGTGCGTTTTCAAATATTACAAACTTTTTCAATTTTAATCTAACAAAACCGAACGATACAGGAAGCTATCCAATAGGGTAGCACACGTGGATTGTTCAATTCGAAACATGACTGGATTAATAAATTGCACCTACGTGTTACAAAAAAATGTTTAAATGCTTTGACTTTCTAAAGTAAGTTACACAATATACATTGCGTGTGATTCCACGGAAAAGATTTTTGTAGTGAAAAAGTTACTGATATTGTTATGTATTGTTTTCAAATAAACTCGAAAAAAAAAGTTTCATTCTAAAACATTTTAAACAAGTCCCAGTAAATGTATTTAATTGCATTTAGTTAGAGTCGATAGGAGCATTCCCACAAGCCTTTAGCTAATATTATTTCATTCATAATATTCCAGAATTTTTTTCACTCCTTTGAGTTTGGATATCTGCTGTATAACGTTCAACAGCGCTGATAATCTTTCTCAGGTGCGTATCTTTTTCCTGAGTCTTGGTCCTGCTTTTTGAAGTAAAAGTTCAGTCTCACCTAATTATTAATATCTTCAGGGTATTTTTTTCAGGGTGAAATTTTCTCATAATTCACTTATCAACGGTAAATGGAAAAAAGGCGTCTGTAGTCTTTCACCCAAACCCACTTTTTTATTTTTTAGTCAGTCCATTTACAGTTGGCATTATGACAACGATTGCCTGTGTAACGTTACGTCTTCCCTGGAGTTCTTTGAAACGCTGTAGAAAACTGTGCACGGCGCCCAAAACTGTTCACCTGACGACCACTCCACACACCGGGGAATGCGTGCAGAATTCCTCTTTACGCTTGCCTTCTTTCCATCGTGCCATCGAGTGAAACACGTCCTCTGTTTGTTTCCAAGTCTTTCCTATACGATGACTTGTACAGTTTTACTAGCACACTATCCTTCACAAAACTTGAAGACTCAATTTTCAAACTTGAAATTTTTGACTCAGCGTGGCGTGACAGTTTTGAAACACCCACAGTACTCTCCAGATGTGGCGCCTGCAAATTTGTTGTTGTTGTTCCTTCGTCTTAAGACGGTCTAAAGGGATCTCGTGCGCACGACGAAGAGATTCAGAACCAAGTGACGGGAATTCTGAAAACGATTCTACATTGAAAACTTCTCCAACAGTTTTGAGGGGGAGAACGTTGTCAGAAGAGCGTTGTGTCTGGTGGAAAGGATTTTGAAGGCCAACAAAGGGTATTTCTAATGTACATTCTCTTTTTATGTTTTTATCATAAAATTCACCGAACCTTTTTGATAGACCTCGTACATAGGCGTTGTGGTGTTTGAGGGGATAGCCTTCCTGACAAAGAAGTTCAAGGTCACCGATTTGAACACGGGTCAAGGCCGTAGATGTTTGTGTAAGAGGAAAAAGCTGTTGTGAATCCGTATTGGCGGTCGCCTTATAAACAATTACTAAATAAAATAGCCAATTATTAACACATAATTTTGTAAAAATCTTCAATTAGTATTCACACAGCAAGTACATGAATGTACGGGTCTTTTATCACAACTTTATGAAATAATATAGGGTTAGTTTGATATAAAAAATAAAATTTAATACCATCTGACTTTTATTTTTTGTCAAACCAACCAGTTTATGATAAAATGTATTACCAGAGAAACAAGTGACAGTACATAACTCCAACGAGTACAGCAAATAAACCCCTTCTTCGGTGTAAGCTCGTCAATATCTCATTGGGCACTTTAACCTCACAACAATCCCTGTGTGGAATTTGTAGCGAACTTTTGACACTCCGTCACTTAACCCTAATGACATCCACCCTACTCTTGTAAACTCGTTTACACCTTCAGACGGGATAACGCATTTGAGCAAATTGGGTGAACTTAAGATCTGAAATATTTTTGAAGTGTGAACTTCTATAAGCGCACCACGTCCAAAATTGTTTTATAAATGTTTGAGTACATAGTTTTCTTGTTGCTGGGGGTGAATCAGATTTTACCGTAACACGTTTCACCTTGCATTTTTTTGAAACGCTCTATTTTGTCGAAAGCTCGATTTTGTGAAACGCTCCTAATGTGAAAAGCTCCTAAAGTGAAACGCTCTTAATGTGAAACACTCGTAAAGTGAAACGATCTATTCCATCTGTTTGTAAAAAGTTTTGGTCTTGCCTAGAATCGAACCAGCAGAGTTCATCACCGTAAAATATCGCCTTAGCCTTTTAGGCCACAATCGCATTGCTAATTTAGTGTATTTGCGTGGGTAAATAAGTGTAACAGATTGCCCTACGTCTTAGGATTAACCCGTTAATGTTAACACAATATATAGTTTAATTATTAATACTTCTGAAATGGACATTGTGCTTCCTCATTTCGTAAGTTCAGTTAAAAAGTTTACACTTCTCATATTAATTCTAGCCTCTCAATCAACATGTTTGTCAGTCTCCTGAATTTTGTTGAATCTAATGTACTGTAGTTTTAAAACAAAAACAATATTTTAAGGGCGTTCGTATTATCGTAGCTATCTAGCTATGACGTAATTAATTAGGTAATTAAATTATGTCAAAGCTGATGTTAGGTGTGACAGAAGTGCGCGCCGCAAAACAGTGAATGTCACCGGCAGAATAATGTAATCAGCCCCGGACGAGTTAATCTCATGCTGGAGATATACTGAAAGCATACACTAGTAATGAAGTTTGTTAGTACGGGAGCACTATACTTAAATTATAAATAAATGTGATTGTGTGTTAGTGTAAAAGTGTGCGTTCACATTTATATACATAGCCTATATGTATGTGATTTTTACATTCTCCACCCTATACGTAGTTAGCCTATGGAGAAAGTATGTTTTCGTCCAAATTTTCGAATTTGAAATTTTAGTGGAATTATTTGTGTTGACGCTCCCTCAACCCAAACATATTTTTAGTGGAATTATTTGTTTTGGTGCTCCCTGAACCCAAACAAGTTTTTTTTTTGTGATTTCTGTCCGTTTGTCTGTAAGGATGTGTACAAAGCTGGAGACCATACCAACGGTCCGATTTTGATGAAATTTGGTATGTAGGTGTAGTTCTGAAATATCTCCAGGCGTTTTTTTTTCATGTTTTCAAATTTTAGATTTTTAAGGGGGTTTACCCACCAAACATTGCCAAAAAACGAGAAAATTCAAAATTTCTCAAAAACGGCTCTAACGATTTTGATAAAAATTTGGCTTATTTGTAGCCATTAATGTATCCTACCATATGCAAAAAAACCGCATCTTTCTAAAAATTCTCGTTTAGGTAATAATAATAATAATAATAATAATAATAATAACTGTTTTTTGGGGATTTTTACCAAAAAGGGGGTTGTTTTTCAAATTTTTTCAAAACCTTTTTTCGTGCATCTATACAGGAATAATTGACATGTTTGGTGCAAATTTGTTCGAAATCGATAGAATAGTTTAAATAATAATAATAATATACTATGGATGTGTAATACATGCATCTAATATTTTCCATGGTAACATTTTCCTACTTTTGCAATTCTAAATAACCACCGCCTATGTTACTCTTGGGAAGGTATAAAGTTTCAACTGGGAGAAAGTATGTGGCAGTTATCTGGTACTGTTTATTACAAATATCTTAATATCTCAGAAACGGTTTAATATATAATCCTGAAACTGGGTATAAATATTCATCTAACTGTGGTAAATTTTACTTTAACAATTTTTTTTCTTAGAAAAATCAGTTTCAAAATGGCGGCAGTTGAAAAATTTTAATGTTAATAGAAAACTGTACTTTTTACAAAAAAAAAAAAAAAAAATAGATACACCAAATTTTTAGACCATTAGAAGAAAAATCCAACCAAATATGGTTTTTAATAATAGAGTCATAAATAACGAAGATAACTCAAATTTAGAGGTCGAATGTAGAGCTTTTTATTACTATTAATATTACCACCTTCAGCATCCCAATAGCCCTACATTCGACCACTAAATTTGAGTTACATCTGTTGTTTATGTGTCAATTATTAAAAACCACATATCGTTGGATTAGTCTTAAAACTGTCTATACCTTTGGTGTCTTTAAATTTGTTTGTAAAATGTATAGTTTTCTAGATATTGTTGAAACACATTTTTGCAGGGAAAAAATGTTTAAGTAAAATGTACCCTATAGATGAATATGCATACCCAGTTTCATTATATATCGTAAACGTTTCTGAGATATTAAGTTATTTGTAAAAATCACGTACAGACGGACAGACAGGAAACAGAGAGAGATAGGAGACAAGTTGAATTCTATTATTTGCTTGTTTTTGGCTGACAAATCTCACTGTAAAGTTTTTTACAGTCGAAGCTGGGCACCCTGTATACACTCCTACATTAAATTATTTATAGACATTTGTATTAATAGTATTATAAACAGGATACAGCATACAGTTTCAATATTATACAATTGCATACAGTATTAACTGGTAGAATAATAAATCCTATTTCCAGTAAAGCGCAAACTGAATGTATGTTTTCGGAAGATTACAGACAATGGAGTTTGTCACATTTTGTGTTCGTCAAGTCACGTGGAAATGATAAATTAGTATAGTCTGTCTTCGCAGCAAACGTTCTTGTATCTTTCACACTGGTTTGTAATATAAAGTGTTATCATATTGTGAGCTATTAAAACTTTCATAATTAATTACTCAGATAGTTGCTTCTATGCAATAAAAAATACAAATAAATAAAAGGTATTTCAGTATAATCAATAATGAAACTTTAGAATTAAATACACGTAACACCACATACATATTGTGGTTAGTGTTGTTTGCCAAATAAGTGTTCTTACAGGTATCTGGTATTTTATGTGTTAAATAAACCGTTTTAATTTCTTTTAGTTTTATCCGCATATGTTTTGACACACTGACTAAAGTCGATTTCATAATATCCTTATCTTGTTAACTTTGGTATTTGATCATTTGCACTGCCTGAAAGATTTATGAGATTGTTTAGGCTATTGCCCGTTTTATTTAAGTCAATAACTTAAAATTATAACTAAACTTTTTATGAGAGAATTTTTAAAGCGAAAAATCCCATATTTTAACACTTGAACACGTGTCATGGAATTTTTGTAATGTTGACTGTAGCATCTTGTCTGTAACCTTCCTACAATTGAAACCTAATGTCAAACTCCAAAGATGTAATAATAAAATTGTTGCTGAAATATAGATAATTATTGTAAATAAATACCCCATATATTATATTAAAAATATAGGAGAAAAGTTCTCGATAAAAATATTTAGATTTTTTTTATTATTAAAGTTTATGAAAAATATTTTCACTATGGTCATTATGGCCATCTCCCTATAAATATGTTATAAAAAAACGTTACTAGACCAAAATAATTCGACCACGCAGCTGAACCGCCTACGTGAGTTGAGCAAATTTCCAAAATTAAGTTTCTAGGCCTGTTTTAAGGTTTCAACCAACAATTTGGGAAATAGGTGTATTCACGATGGTGCTGAATAGCTGCAAAATGGTTCGCACGCCAGTCCTCTAATTGGGAGTATCTTCAATACACAAAGCATTGCGTGCTTCGCACGCCATTCCTCATATTGGGATTGTATTCAATACACAAAGCATTGCGTGCTTCGCACGGCAACACACCGCTCCCCCGTATTGGGAGATATCTTCAACACACAAAGCATTGCGTGTTTCGCACGCCAACCGTACGGTAGAATCCACCACATGGCTTTGAACCGGATACTTCTACGGTATTTTACGTTTTGATCGATTTTAGAGGAAAATGTGCAGAATAAAATCCTACATCTATATTGGTAGAAAAAACTCAAAAACAATTTCATTCTCGTAGAAAAAATCTAAAAAAATATTTACTTTATATATATTTGATTTTTTAATGACACCCCAAAACGTGTTCTGGGGACCATGGTCGGTACTCATTTGGTACTCCCGACTTTGGGTCTTACCATAAGGGTCACTGCAATAGCTCATTTTTCCTATGGAAATTCGCTAATTAAGGGCTAGTGTTATAAAGTATTGTAGTTTTTTTATAAATCCCCTATAGCCTATTAATATACATGCGCTTCTTTCTATGAGTTGTTTTAAAATATACAGGGTGATTTAGAACTATGGGGAAATCTCTCGGAAGCTCATTCTACGGCTAAAATTAAGAAAAAAAGTTCATAAACCTTAGGCTTCGTTTTCCAGATATCCGCCATTTTTTTTTTGTACAAAATAATTCATATCTAGAGAACGGTTTGATTGATTGAGTTCAAACTTGGTATGAAGTTTAAGCTGACAATGATATACCTCAAGAAAAATAAACGATTTAATCCAATCATGCGTTTCAAAATGGCGGCTGTGTGAAAATTTCAAACCTAAATTACTCCAAAACCGTACATTTTAACGAAAAATGTCAAGACACCTTTTTTGTAGCCCTTTTGATTCCCTATCGATGGTCTCACTGTCAAAACAATCGGATGAAGGATAATAATAAGGTTATGTGTAATAATTGGTTTGTTCAACCCGGCATCCTATATCAACACAGTAAACACAACAATATTGTATGTACAAATGCTGTTATTATCTTGAACTTAGCAACTATCCTTCATCCGATTGTTTTGAAAGTTAAACCATCCTTTATTGAATTAAAATGGCTACAAAAAAGTTGTCTTTAAATTTTTTGTTAAAATGTACGGTTTTTGAGTTATTTGGGTTTCCAATTTTCAAACAGCCTCCATTTCGAAACGCATTAATGAATTTAATCGCTTATTTTTCTTGAGATATATTATTGTTAGGTAAACTTCATGATAAGTTTAAACTCAATCAGTCAAACATGCTCTAGATGTGAATTATTTTGTACAAAAAACAATATGTTGGATTTCTGGAAAACGAAGCGTTTTTGGAAATATGTTTATATGAACTATTTTTTCTTATTTTTAGCTACAGAATTAGCTTCCGAGATTGCTACATATTTCTGAATCACCCAGTGTGTTTAATCGTTGAACAAATAAATATTAAGATGATTCGCAACAAATTAAACTATGTTAAATCATAAAAAACCATTATACCTTAATGAAGACTGTGCAAATACTTCTCACAAAATGTATTTTATAAAGGGAATTACAAAGGCAGAATCGTCGAGGCTGAAAAAGTTTTCCCCACTTCTAAGTTTTAATCAAACTTCCTTTGCAACACCTAACACGACGCTTTTACTTGGAGTGTTTATTGTTTTCATTCGCTGACTCCATCTTGATTACAGTAGGACGATATCCGAGCAAACACGTCAACCAGATACCAAGTAATAAAGTTGCCCTATAATTGTTATCGTGTGTTGCAAAAAGTATATCGTACTTTCATGCAGTACTATATAGTTATAAATAGTAAAAATAAATGGAAATAATATATAGTACCTACACTGTGCATTTTAATAACTACTTCAAAAGTTCAAAATTATTGGCTGGTGGTAAGAGTTAAAAACTTCGAAAAACTCATCCTTTTTCCAGATAGCCGCCATTTTGTGTATTTTACTAAATAATTCATATCTAGAGAATGGTTTTACCGGTTGAGTTCACACTTGGTATGAAATTAAAACCTAGAAATGAGCTATTTTAATAAAAATAAGCGATTAAACCCAATAATGGGTTTCAAAATGGTGGCTGTTTGAAACCTTGAAACCTAAATTACCCGAAAACCGTAGATTTTAACAAAAAAATTTAACATACCTTTGTTGTAGTTAAATCAATCTGATGAAGGATAATAGTCAAGTTAAAGATAATAGCTATGTACCCACCACATTGTTATGTTTACTGTGTTGGTATGGGGTTGCCGGTTTTAACAAATAAATTTTTACTTTCCTTACCCTATACTAGGTAAGGTAAGTATTGCGATCGACCCAAAAATTCGATGTCGAGTTTTCATAATATCTTTACGTTTCAAGGCCCCCTGAGTCCAAAAAATGCATTTTTGGCAATTGGTCTGTCTGTGTGTCTGTGTGTCTGTTTGTCTGTGTGGGTGTGTGTGTGTGTGTGTGTGTGTCCGGAGTGCACAGGGCAAACGGCTGGACGGATCGAACTGAAATTTACAGGATATCTTCAAACATGTAAACAATTAAACCCATGTAAATTTGAAGCAAATCGGAGGTGGTGTCTTACCGTGGGAGCAGTTTTTAGCACATTTTTGGTATTTACTCCAAATTCCCTCTAACGATTTTGATTAAACTTTGCTAACATACTCTACTCCGACCCCCTTAACACCCTATGTACGCGAAAGACCGTTAAAAATTCGTTGAAAAAAGTTATTACAAAAACCAAGTTATTTTGTTTTTATCTCTGAAATGGCTGCTCCTATCGACTTGAAAATGGCCTCATTCGATTCAGCGTCCAAAATAATGTCAAAAACGATACCCCACTCAACTTTTTCAATTTTTTCAAAAAATGCCCCCAAAAAGGGCGTTTTTGGGGGTAAAAATGTCTTTTTTTAAACTAGCCTTATTAGGTATCAAATTTGACATTTTGTGAGGTTAGAAATCGATTGAGACCAAAATCAGGTCCGTGGGATTAACCGTTTTGAAGTTAGTACCGCTTTCTTCGAAACGGATACTCCTATTAACTCGAAAATGGTATCATCAATCTCTCGCTCGAGAAATTTGATAATTGATACAGCATCTATTTTGGTAAGGAAAGTTGTGTGATGTGCACACCAGATGTTTTTTAAACCCATCGTTTTCCAGATATAATTCATTTTGTTTGTTTAAATAATTCATATCTAGAGAACGGTTCGACCGATTGAGTTTACACATGGTACGCATTTTAAGTTAGCAATGATCTATTCTAATAAAACAAAACGATTAAATCCAATAATGCGTTTCAAAATGGTGGTGGTTTGAAAATCTCTAACCTTAATTACCCAAAAACCGTTAATTTTAACAAAAAATGTGTGTACAACACTTAACACATAACTATCTATAGTAAATACTATACATAAGTATCACTTTCCTGCAGTTATAAAAGGGTCTATACTAAAATATTTATACTTTTTGTCAACGGTTTCAGCAGAAACTTATAAAACTATTACTCTTTCCTAACGTGCCTGAAGCAATGCAAGTAAAACGTGAACAAGAAACTTTAAGCTTAACTAAGTTACAATGTGATTGCAGAACGCTGCAGCTATTTTTACGGCCATTAATTCTCATTGCTAAAACTAAATCAAGAGAAACGAGGTCGGATTCAGCTGTTTTCTCGTTCAGATGATGTAATAAAATCTGATTGACCTCGGGAAAAAGTAAATACAATTTACAAGAGCTTGTAGTATCATTGTAAGAGAACATTGTAAACTCGATATTGTATTTCAAAAATATTCTATTACGTTTGAATTTTAGAAACACACAAAATTATATATTCTTTTATCAATATTGATATAAATACTGAATTGATTTATAGACCGATCCGCAGTGTACAGTAGAGTCCCGCTAATCCGAACCCCGCTAATCCGAAAATCCGCCTATCCGAGTTCAGAAAAAATACCGATTTTTAAACTTAAAAAACAGGAGAAATTAAAAAGTTGTTCGTGAAAAATGTACATTTATTGTTATACAAAATAGTTAAATTCAAGAGTTTCTTTGAAAGTACACGAAAAATTACTTCGTTTACTTGCCATGTTTAGTGTTTAACAGTTGACGTCAAGGACTACTAACGTAAAGAAAAAAGCTCAGTGACTCGGTAAAGTAACTAACTCTACACTCACGGATCAAAGATTTACAATATATTTACAATAATCGCTCACAGTTTATCAAAGTCCCTAGAGTAAACACCGAACTAGATAAGACTAGACTAGTTCTCAGTGCAGTGATTCATAAATATGTATGAAACGCGGGAAGGAGAGGGGTAGGTAATGTCTGAGCGCTATGAGTCATCAAAGGAAATGCATTTCCTTTCCGACTTTCACTGGACCTGTTCACAAGTCGATCAACACTGTATAGAGCTGACATTAGCAGATGCCCCCGCACATTATTTTCCCATTAACATGTCAATACGTTAGTATTATTTACGAAATCCGCCTATTCCGATTCCCGCTAAACAGAACAGTGTTCGGTCCCAATTAGTTCGGATTAGCGGGACTATACTGTACTTGTAAATTGTATCTAATCATGATCCGTGACCTCGAGATGCGCAGTAGACTCGGAGTTGATTCGAGTGGTGGGGAGCCAGATAGGCTCAGTCCGTTGCCGCGCTCTGAACATAATACTTCGGTCTGAAAGCCCTTTTACGGGTTTCCAATAAATATATTTTCTGTGCGTGATGTAACTTCTCCACTAGCTGACACCGCCCACACTTGCTTAAACTCTTACCTCCCGCCAGCGCATCTGAAAGTTCATGCTGTATCTGACGAGTTAAACTTATCAATATCTGGGAAATTTTTAATTTCTTATGAAGAGTAAACATCTGATGTAGATATAATCTCTGAAACTATTTGTGAATTACATTTAAAAAGTAAAAGAAGTAAAATTGACAAAAAACTAAATATTAAATTAAATTATTTTTAATACTGGGTTATGTCCGACTTTTACTAGGGAATTTCGTTAGGAATAAGGGGACCTATTCAAGTGACTCTTATGGTGAGACCTAAGATCGGGAGTAGTAAATGAGCACCGATCATGGTCCTCAGAAAAACATTTTGGGTGTCATTAAAAATTATATATATCAAATAGATAATTTTTTTACCTAAAACCATTTCACTATTTATATGAAATGAAATGCATATCTTGCACCGCATTTTTTAATTGTACGCCAGAAAGTATTAAATCATGTTCAAACAGACATAAATTCTAAAGTTTGCTGCGTAATATTTTGCTCGAACTTGAAGATGTGCATTCTTATTTTAATGTAATATCTTGACGGTTACGTTTCGGTGTTATATTCAGGTGTTGTATCCTTGCAAGTATGTATGCTGACTGATTGCCTGTGTATGGTGTGTATTTACGATGAACATAGTAGGACCCCGATTATCCGAGGTTTACTTAACTGGAACCCAGGTTAACCGCAACGATTTTCATGTAAAACAATATTAAAAACATATCTAAATCAATTAATACTAGTATGAGAAAAGTCGCATAATACGGATGGAGGCACTGTTACTACAACAGTGAGGGTGAGTAGGGTGAGTCATACTCTCACTGTCTGCCAGCTTGTCTGTCTACCCTCCCCCTCCCGCCCAAAGCCAAATCCCTAATAATCTACATTTCCGCTCTTTACAGCTTTAGTTTGATGCATTTCGCGGCGGTGTTGTTTTGAGTTTTGCAAATGAATTTTTATTTAGTGTATTATTAGAAATTTATTGTTAGTGTTTTTATGTTAGGCCTACTGTAAAATGAGGAAGTACAATGTCCATTTCACAGAGGTAAACTATTTTAACACAATTTATGAAATGAGGAAGCTCAATGTCCATTTCATAGGTATTACCAAGTAAACTATTTTAACATAGCTAACAAAATGAGGAAGCACAATGCCCATTTCAGAGGTAATCCCACGTAAATTATTTTAAAACAACTTACTAAATGAGGAAGCACAATGTCCATTTCAGAGGTATTAATAAGTCAACTACATACTCTGCTATATGCACATGTGTACTATATATAGTACAGCGTGACGGAATAGAGCGTGATGGAAAATGAGTGATTGTAAAATCCGATTCATCGCCATCAAAATGTTTTGGACGCGGTGCGCCTACAAGGTTTTCACTTCAAAAACCAAGTTTTACAAGTTTTTTTTATATATCATAGAATAACATACTATTTGTGGTTGACCATGTGACTTACATACATAACAATTGTTTATTATTGAGTCATTCGTTCAACAAATTGTTTTCGTTAAATCACATTTGCTATGTACGAAATTATTCTCAAAGCTAATATTTCAGTGAGTTGTAGGCCTATAACTTCAGCATGAGAATATAAATGTATCCACCGAATAAGAGGTCACATAGGCTTTCAACTTGTCAATATCTCTTCGGGTCTTTGACCTGGTAACAACCCCTGTGTGAAATTTGTAGCGAACTTTTGACACTCCGATACTTAACCCTAATGACATCCTCCCTGCTCGTAAACTCGTTTACACCCCCGAGCGCAGACACAACATTAGGGCAAATTGGGTGAGCTTAACCTTAAAAATACACGATGTAACTATACCTCACGCAGTCACTCAACATTGTTGCCCTTGTGCCTCGATTGCCTTCGTCTGTAAACACAGTCTTACACTTTCAATTAATTGTATTATTATTAATATTTTTAACATGGATATGTTTCACCGTATTGGGTCAGGAGAAACTTTCTTAAAATTACAGGTCGCAGCCACGGTATTTAGTATTTGGTGGGATATCGTCTCGGACAAGAGAGTTTGACCCGCCAGATTCAAATCCGGCAAAATTAGCGGATATTCGTTAGTAGGAAATAGTTTCGTTCAACTTGGACTGAACGTTGCGCTAGTCAAAAGGTTTTACTTTCTTATTGTGGCTCTTAAATCATAAACCCTACCACACTTGAATAGAGGTTGAGTCTGAATTAATTATTTAAAAAATGCACCTACTTAATTTTAATTTATGGTTATTCGTCATGGAAGTGAAAACTTCTATAGGCGCACCGCGACCAAAACGTTTTGCGGGCGGTTACGCATTTTTCCGTCACGCTCTACTATAATATATTATAGTACACATGTGTATATAGCAGAGTATATAGTTTACTTGGTAATACCTCTCAAATGGACATTGTGCTTCCTCATTTCGTAAGTTGTGTTAAAATAGTTTACTTGGTAATACCTCTGAAATGTGCGTTGTGCTTC
>JAGFPH010003514.1:109396-130942 GCA_018207615.1 Philaenus spumarius
CCGAGTAAACTATTTTAACAACCATTTGCGAAATGAGGAAGCACAATGTCCATTTCAGACGTATTACCAAGTAAAGTATTTTAAAACTTACGAAATGAGGAAACACAACGCACATTTCAGACGTATTACCAAATAAACCATTTTAACACAACTTACGAAATGAGGGAGCAAAATGTCCATTTCAGAGGTATTACCGAGTAAACTATTTTAACAACCATTTGCGAAATGAGGAAGCACAATGTCCATTTAAGAGGTATTACAATGTAAACCATTTTAACACAACTTACGAAATGAGGAAGCACAATGTCCATTTTATAGGTATTACCAAACAAACTGTTTTAACACAACGTACGAAATAGGTATGCACTTTGCTAGACGGATGAACCCACATTTTATGTTTATTGATTGTATTTAAAATAAGTGAACATTTTTCTACCATCTTAGCTTTGATGTTATAATTAATTCTACACCTTTATTATAATAACATTGAACGAATGGAAACGGTAAATATTTGTATAAAAAACAATCTAATAATAAACGGCAATTGAAGGATTAAAATTATGTGTGTATGTTGCCGTTAAGACAGGTAAAAGAATTGAAGAAAAGGCGTTACGAAATTCGTTCCTGACGGGGATCCCACGACCACACTCATTTACTTTTTTTGTTTTATATTTACGTCAACGTAAGTACCA
This sequence comes from Philaenus spumarius, assembly GCA_018207615.1. Classification (NCBI taxonomy): domain Eukaryota; kingdom Metazoa; phylum Arthropoda; class Insecta; order Hemiptera; family Aphrophoridae; genus Philaenus; species Philaenus spumarius. Next base: position 110,089 of record JAGFPH010003514.1, read on the forward strand.
CTATTTATTTAACACACTAAAATACACATAATATTATTACAACTGCCCACATTACAGCTTAGCTTCCAATTGAATTTATAATTCATTTGGTTATGAGTTTTATTTCACTCCTATGAATATAAATTAACTTGCATTGTTTCTAAAACAAGCCCTTCCTCTTGCCAGTTTCAGAATAAATTATAAACTTTTTAAGTTATAATTAATCTGCTATGGATAAAATATTGGAAACTTTCTCTTCTGTCAGTATTATTGTGCAATGTCAGATCATTTTTTTTGAAGTTAGAAACAACTCTAAATTTTTGAGACAGACTGTACAACACGTTTAATGAATACGGTAAATTTGATACAGGGGTTTGCAGCTTCAAAAGTGGAAGAAGGAAAAGTTTCTCCACTTGTAAGTTTCAGTCCTCCTTTTGCAACACCTAGCTCGACGATTTTACTTGTAATATTTATGATGTTGAGATTTTTGTGGCAATATCCGTTTTGGGACCCCCTGAGTGCAAAAAAACAGCATCTTTCTAAAAAATTCTAGTTTATCTTCGATGTATCGAATCGTAAACATCGATTTTTTCGATGCATGAATTTATATATTGAATTTCCCCTTATTTGACCTGTACCTTCTGAAGTGCTGGAGCCGACCTGCCGGACGCAATATGTTTGACTGAGTACTGTGTGTTAGTTCGTGTTGTGGATGAGCGTGGTGATGAGCTAGGGGCTAAGTGGGATCGCTAAGCCCATCAGCTGCACGCTACAGCTGCCCCCGCCGGTAAGATGTATAATCTGTTATTTTATAAACATTGTGTACATTTGTACACGTTTTGTATTATGCAAATTTTCTTTAATTAGTCACATGTTGTCTCAGGTGGTTCTACTACTTGATTGGGTTTCAAAGTAATGTCTTATCTAGATTTGAGCCATAGCTGACTTGAGACAGAACAAACTGACCTGCAGACGCAACCGACCCTTTTACAATCCTATCCGCTGTAACAAACGTTTCTGTTTCTGACCCATTTCAATCGAACATCTTTTACGGTTTTAATAAAATTATAAACTATAAACAAAATACAAAACACAAGGTGACAGCATAACTTTATTAAAACAAAGTCCATCATTTCAGCGTTTTTTGGCAGAATTATAATGCAAATGAAGCAAAACATTGGACGGCGGGAATTTTCCCAACCCAATTTGCCACAGACAAACTGCCAGGAAGGTGACGTTTCAACCTACTTTCAACATTTAAATGCCATTTATTTATATTTTGAAACTAGGCTTTTTATGCAATATCGCGAAAGTTTTTAATTGCTTTTCATATCTAGTGGAAAACTGGTTTCAACGTGGTTGCCAATCTCCTGACAAAAAACAAAACAACAAAAAAAACAGACTGGACATCACTAACGGAGGAGATTTGAGATTAAACCTAACTAAATTAGTTAATGTCAAATGATGAACATGTATTATTAAAGCATCAGGTTGATCCCTCCCACTTAAAGTATTCATTTTTTGCTTAGCCATTTTATATAACAGACACTGAATTTTAATTCGGTTCGTTTTAATTTGAATTTAAATAATAAATGTATAAAACAACATTGTGTTTTTTACGTTTTTCAGACTACAGTTTTCCACAGTTAGGAATGTAAATCTTTAAAAGTTAGTAACACTATACCATCTGCCAAAAACAGATGTGAACTTTTTGGGTTTGCAAAAAATCAATATTAGGTAAGCATTTGGGAGTGCCCAAAACCGGAAAACATGGCAAGTGGTCAACGAAACAAGAAAGGTTTGGGACTACTGCTCCAGTCCTCTCCGGTACTCCCACGAGGCCGGGTGTGGTTATTGTGACATCCGTGATATTAATGAAATGGTCAAAGTGCATTGCGTGAACCAAAAGAACTGGTTAATAATTAATGGAAAATGCCGATTACTGCCTGGCATGCTGGCACGAATAGAAATTGTATTCATACGTTTGATGCAAACAACAGGTTTGTACGAATTTAATTATTACCAATGACCTTGTATTTTTTCATCCCAGAAGCAATTAAATAATGTTAGTTAAGTTAGTTAAACTTTTAAAAAAATTATAATAATTGCAACTATTTTTTGAAATATAATGTAATTTCCATTTCATATTAATAATATGGTTTACACTTTAACGTCCACCAATGAACAAAGCATTTCAGGATTTTCATGTTTTTGCAGTATATTCATGATCTCTTCTGAGACAGTATTCATCCTGAGATCACGATTAAGATCATCATTTCGTACGAACTACGGCACATTAAACATTCTCCGCACAACCTTATTTTAAAATGTTTGAATAGTTTGAGTACATCCCAATAGTCCAAATTGGTTTTAATAATTGTTTGTAAACAAAAAGATTATTGTGAAGATACAATGTACGCCTCCTACCAAGCGACCAGTTCATTTTCCTGAATTCAATATTTAATTCTGTACGTTTCTTCTTAAACACATTGTTTCCAACGGATCTGGGAGTCAAGTGTCATTTGAAAGTACTTAGCCGGACTTTCAGGAGCTATTGGACGACCATTTATTAGCGAATTTCAAGAGGAACAATGAGATATTGCAGTGGCCCTTATGGTAAGACCCAAGGTCGGGAGTAGCAAAAGAGCACCGATCATGGTACCCAGAACACGTTTTGGCGTGTTCTTAAAAATCATATATATATATATGTACATATGTGTTCGCACTCTAGCAGCCGCATTTTAAGTCCGATTTGGTTCAAATTTGGTACACATGTTGGTCGTCCACGTCGCTCGGACGAGTTCGTTGGCCAAAAAAGTCCAATAATCGGAAGCACGTTTTTTAACCGGAAGTAACTATTTTTTTGAGATTTTTCCTACGAGAATGATTTTTTTAGTTTTTTCTACAAATATAAATGTAGAATGTTATTCTGCACTTTTTGTTTTTTTACGCGACCTTATAGCTCGCTTGGTTCCCCAAAAATCGATCAAAACGTAAAATACCTAGAAGTACCCGGTTCAAAGCCATGTGGTTGATTCTACCGTGGGGTTGGCGTGCGAAGCACGCAATGCTTTGTGTATTGCAGATACTCCCAATATGCGCAATGGCGTGCGAACCATTTTGCAGCTATTCAGCACCGTCGTGAATAGATCTATTTCCCAAAATGTTGGTTGAAACACTAAAAGATAGGCCTATAAACTTAATTTTGGAAATTTGCTCAACTCACGTCAGCGGTTCAGCTGCGTGGTCGAATTATTGGTATAACAATAGCTTTTTCCACACTGTTGGGGCAGAACAACTACCCAATAACAAATTGAGCTTTCTGTATTTTAGTTTTAACTCCTCTTGTACCACACATATAAACAGTAACATATTCTGTTTGCATCTAATTTAGTAATACATTTCAAGTATATCAGTTGTATATCAAACGGTCCATATTTGAGAAATGAAACAATCTAGGCACAGTCGTCCCACTAAACGTGAAGAAATTGATTGGTGGCAGCGGCAAACAAAATGCATCACCAGATGCAATCTCACCAGAGTTAACGTTTTTTTTTTTAGTTTTTATATAATTACATTTTCAACCCTTAGCAGTACACTAAAAAATACAAAAATGGTTTACTTTTTACATATATCTTGTAAGAAATAAATTTACAAATTTCCAGCTCTCTAGTCTTAATGGAAGTATAACAATAAATATTTATTGTTTTAGGGGTTGTTTCTACCCTTAAATGTAAATGAATTCTAGCCTATGTTTCATTCCAGGAAATGATCTATATGTGTGCCAAATTTCATTCAAATCCATCCAGTAGTTTTTACTTGATTAATATTTATTGCTTTAGGGACTGTTTCAACATTTAAATCTAAATGAATTCTAGCTATTGTTTCATTCCAGGTAATGATCCATATGTGTGCCAAATTTCATTCAAATCCATCCAGTAGTTTTTACGTGATTGAGTAACACACACACAGACATACACCATTAGATTTTTATATAATAGTATAGATTATGTTTCAATTTTAGCGTGTTTAACTATATTGCAACGATAGTAAATTCCTTTGCAAGAAAATGTATTAACATCTCAAACAGAATTGATTACGAAGATGGGAATTAAGTTAACCCTTAACAGCTGTTCTACATTTGAGACATCAGCTGTTTACTTTGCGTTCCTTGTAGCGCAGTGAAAATATACGTTGCCTTAGATGTATCACTGGGGGAAAAGCTAGTGCCAATATTTGTAAAATTTCACCCAGTAACTGTTTTGGTTTACATTTTTCAATATAACTGACCTGTATCGTAGTTTGTCTAACTGTAGATTGTAGTTTGTTGACGACGAATTTGTTAAAAAAATTATTTAAATTTTGGGCTTTTTTAGTTGTTTATAAACTGGCTTACTACGGAGTGGCTACTCACTTATCTCTGTCTTAGCGAGAGGGTTACATACGTTGTACTTACAAGAATACATAAACATCTACTTTATTCGAAAGACCTACTACACACATTTAATTCCAGACTGTGTGTCAACTACAAACCTTAGTCTAAATCTTATGTTTTACACAGCGGGAAAAACTGAGTACAAATGTAGAGATAGTATAAAAGTTTCTCTGAAAGATATTTGCAAAAATTAATTAATTTTGATTTACTTTATTAATTTGCAGTATACTTTGTTATTTTTGTATACATTGGAGTGATTCCTTCTGCCAGCAAGTAAGTATTGCTTTATGATTCTGTACATTAATTCAATGTTAGTCAAATAAATAAACAGCCGAAACTAAGGAAGAGTTGCCACTTTCAATCTACGGAAGTTTTATTAAAGTTTGTTAAAAAGTTAATATTGCCAAATATTATCCTCAATATAAATTGTGGTAAAACAAAAGTAACCAATTATCAGAGAAAACTCTTTCAAGCTTTGAAATGTTGAGATGAAAACCTTTCTTTTAACTTGTACCAGTTGTCTGAAGAGAAATGGTTTATTGGGTTTTATTTCATTATTTTGCTCAATAATACTTGCCATCACTGTTTCATGTTTTATATCGTTGAATGTATTGATTTTTGTGGTACCTAACATTAGCTTTGACTTCAGCATAGTTATACAAATTTACGCATTAAATAATAGCTAGCCTTACCTAAATAGCATATAACTTTTACACTATAAAATAAGGAAATAATTTTGTTTGTAAAATGTGTTTACAAACTTGTATGACAGTGTCATCATGCCAAAGGGACAGATGGTGGGAAAAAAAAGTTTTTAGAGAAGGAAATATTACGTCCTTTTAGTATTACATTAAGAGGTTTCAAACTCTCTGAATGTCTAGGTTTGAGAGTAGATTGGGTGTACAGGGTGTCAATAAAGTCTGGAGGGTACGGTTTAATATTTCGTATATAAGGAAAATTTGAAAGTAATATTTTACACTGTTTTATTTTACTGTAACTTATTATTAATTACTTAAATATAAAATTTAGCTTAATATTACAACAATGCACGTTAATGGAGTATCTGTTCCTCACAGAGTAGTTTCTTCTAGGTCAGATGGCCAATGCTTATTCTACACTTTGGCTTTAATTGTACATGACAAGATTCACTGGGGTTTGAGGTGAAGACCAGGGTTGTTAGTCATGTTTAAAACAATTGGCGCAGGTTTAAACCATATACTTTAAAAGTAACAGGAGATATTTATTAAACAAAAAAAGAATATATCGCAGATATGAGCAAACCGGTAACTTTTGGAACCTCCTGTGAAATTCAAGCTGCATCTGAAATTTGTGTATGAATTTCAGGTGTACAGAGATGGTTATTTGTTGTGGGAGAGTTTTGGCGAATCGATTGAGAGAGTAGGGAGGCTAAGGTTTACTGGGAACTGACGAGAGGCCACTTTGATGTTCTCATTCCTCTCACACCTTCTTTACCTGACAACTCAATGGATATTAGTGTGAAGGAAATACAGTCAGCTTCCCAATCCCAGGTTTCAGACGATAGTCTCCAAATTTCTCGACTTCCAACAATATCAGAACAGTGTACATCATCATCTGATGCAGTTCGGTCGCATCCAGAACAAATACCAAAAAACGATGAAAAAAAGACGAAAGCGTTTTTCTAATACAAAGCGCGTAAAAGTACATAGGCAAGCGGTAAAAAAACCACTGTCTCAAAATACAACAGAATCAACTGAAGTACTTTAAGATGTAACATTTGCTGTAGGTAACCATATTATTGCAATAGCGAACATTGTCCCGTCAGCGAATATTATATATAGACAAGTAAGCGCGTGGAGAGGGAATAGACGATACATAATATATTATAATACGTTATTACAATATTATAATAATTATCCCTTACATATTGAATTATTATTAGAATTCTAATACTCACTAATTACTCACTCAAAATCATTAGTCACTAAATGAATACTGTTTACATTATAATGATCACTATTTTTCGCATACTTATTATAATTATAATATTATTACTATATTATAATTATTATATTTTAATATTATAATTATTATATTATTATATTATATTTATGCAATTTCAAAATATGATATAATATTTTTTGACAGTATATTGACTTGTAATTTGTTGACCTTTATTCTCCTCTAATATTAATACTGATAAAAGTATAAATCGGGCAAAGAAGTTATCACTTCCAACGGATGGTCTTAAGTACACGCATTTATTTTTTTTTTAAGTTGGAGCACCACGTCCACAAAATTTGTGTACATTTTTGTCTAACAAGAGTATTTAGTTCTCTCGTTCCTGTTTCTTAATTATGTGCAAGTATTAATTTTTCACTCAATCATTGTGTATTTAACCACAGTACAAATGAGCTTAGGTTTTCCTAAAATGTGTTTCTGTCATGAATAAATCTCATTGTACACATCTTGTGTGTATTGTTTTAATTAAACTCTAAAAAAAAGTTTAGAGTTTCCATCTCTGGACAAAAGTAACGAGCTGACGTTAACATCCACTGGGAAATTATCTGTCCTTGACCAATCTCGGAAAATGTGCTTTAATCATAAAGCAAGATAACAAAAACCGCCAACAGTAAAACACTGTATGTGGTAGTTTAATCGAGAAAAGATTAAAGAGCAAATCAAACTTGTAAAAACTAAATCTGATTTTATATAAGGATGGGTGACATGGTACTTTTCACTTACAGCATGATCAATATGTTTCCGACTACTTATGCATATTGTGTGACTAATTTAATATAGTTTTCTCAAATTTAAAGTTGAAACATTAAACAGGTTTCATACATATATAGTTTTAATTTTTATGTTCGTAATTAGGTGACAGAATAGTATAAATAAATATTGAACTTGACTTGTGAGAAGATATACTTGATAGAATAAAACTTGAAGACAGAAACTCACAACTAATATGTTTATTAACTCAAACGCGTTTCAACGATAAAGTAGTTATCTTCAGTGATGCACGAGCTACAATAGTCAAACTATAACTGATAACTGATAGTTATAGTTTGGTTTATGTACCTCGTGCATCACTGAAGATGGCGACATTGTCGTTGAAACGCGTTTGAGTTAATAAACGTATTATTTGTGAAATTCTAAGTTCAAGTTTTATTCTATAAAGACAGGATAGTAGTTTGGAAACCCTTAAACTTCCTTGAAAACTGGAAGAGGTTATTTTAACTTGGGTTATTTTAAGTTAGATCATATGCATTTATATTCTCCATTAATATTAATACTAATTTCCGTAGCATGACGAAACTGAGTTGAGTAATTTGTTTACAGTAAGAAAAAAGGATTTGAATTTGCTTAGTTAAATTTTTTTACATAGAGGTATACTAAAGTAAACAAGTGTTCAAAAATACACTACTTTTTCATTTTAAAAACGGCTACTAAAACCAGAAAGCCAATTTTAACTGAAAAAAATTTAAAATTAGTTTTGATTTTACAGTGAAATTTACATTCAGTTTAGTTTATTTATATTTGAAATAATATTGTTTAACGTTACTATAGATTGTTTTACTAGGTACTTTCGAGAACATTCTCAGGAAGTCTTTCAATGGTCCATAACAGTCTGGAACATTCCATAACATTCTTGAAACTTCTGGAAGATTTTTAAAAATTCTGGAACAATCTATAAATTCCCTGCATTCTGGAACATTCTCCAACATTCTGGAATATTCTAGAAACTTGTAGAATATTCTTCAAAATTATTTAACATTCTACAAATTATCCTACATTCTGGAACATTCTAAAAAATTTTGGAATATTCTTCAATACTCTGGAAAATTCTACAAATTCTCCAACATCCTGGAACAATCTAGAACTTTGTGTAATATTCTTCAACATTCTGGAACATTCTAGTACCTTGTGGAGTATTCTTCGACATTCTGGAACATTCTAGAGCCTTGTTGAATTTTCTTCAACGTTCTGGAACATTCTAGAAACTTGTGGAATATTCTTCAATATTAGACCCCTATGGAAGGTTCTACAAATTCATTAACATTCTTTAACATTCTGCAAATTCTCTATATTCTGGAACATTCTAAAACCTTTTGGAATATTCTTCAATATTCTGGAACATTCTTGAAATTCTCCAACATTCTTTAATATTATAGAAACTTGTGGAACATTCTTCAACATGCTGAAACATTCAACAAATTCTCCTACATTCTGGAACATTCTAAAGCCTTTTGGCATATTCTTCAACAACTAATATTCTAATATTCAACTACTATTCTGGAACATTCTACAAATTCTCCAACATTCTGGAACATTCTAGAACATTGTGGAATATTCTTCAACAATCTGGAACATTCTAGAACCTAGTGGAATATTCTTTAACATTCTGGAACATTCCACAAGTCTCCAACATTCTGGAACATTCTACAAATTTCCCCACATTCTGGAAGATTCTAGAACCTTGTTTCATATTCTGTCTGGAACATTCTAGAATCTTGTAAAATATTCTTCATCATTGTGGAACATTCTACAAATTCTTCAACATTCAGGAACATTTTAAAACCTTGTTGAAGATTCTGTAACTGTCTGGAACATTCTACAAATTTCCCTACATTCTGGAAGATTCTAGAACCTTGTGTAACAATCTTCAACATTCTGGAACATTCTAGAACCTTGTGCAATATTCTGTCTGGAACATTCTGGCGAGTCTCGGATACTCAATACTTGATTACCAGCTGCTTCGCTGATTTCCCATACAAATTTGTTGATGTGATCCGCTCTTTTTACACGTATATCAACTAACCAACTCCAGTTGATTCAAAAAGATACCTGCTTCATGGATGTGGATGGAGGGTTACCATGCAAAGTAACCCTTATGTAGCTGCAGGGGTGGGTTAAGGAGTTATAGTGGCACTCATGGACAAACCACGCATCCATTTACTTACTATACAATGTCATATTGATTTCAGTATGAAATGGGATTTTTCTTAAAGAACATGGTACAATAATTATTATTTTTTAAAGTTATGTGGTTCCTTTGTTTTAGAAATATTGCCGCAGATTGGAAATTGTAGTGATAAAACACAATGATGGTTTAACTTCAACTATTCCTGGCAATTGAAGGTTATGTTCGAATTGATATAGCGAAAAATGCGAAGAAATTGAATACGTTATTTGAAATTTTAGATAGTAAAGAGGTAACACAAATCAAGTTAAGTGATTTCATTCAATATTAATTTTGTGTAACTGTCTAATACTTAAAGTATATAGCCCAAGTATATTGATATGTATTCATTTTAGAACAGAAATTGCTTCGAATGCAATTTTTCTACAAAAGGCAGTTCGCCTGTTAATGTATTAAATATTTTCCGAGTACCGTTTTCTTATCATGTGTTTAAAATTCTTTAAATCGCGTCTATCTTAACTATAGAAGACAATAACTTCCTTGAATTTTAAGTAAGCAAGGCAACCATTTGCAAAACGTTTGTTTCGCAAAACCGTTAACTAATCTTGAAAACTTTCTTGCCTCCCAATACTAAAGTTTTTAATCTTGACAACGTAACGACTTCGTACTTCAGAGAGATTTATGAAACAAAGGTTATCGCAACTCTTGCTAACACTTTTACAGTAACGCTACCAGGTAGCGATTTATAAAGTCTGAAGATAAGTTCATATTTAATTCAATAATGTTTCCTAAACGAAATACTTACTGTTAAAAGTACAACATTTGTTTTAATCTGTTTAGTAGGTAAAAAATTAGGAGGTTTCTTAAATAAAAACTTTCCATCCTTAATATTCCTTTTTTTTACTCAGCCGTTTTATTCGGCTGACGGCCGTTTCGGCTATCTAGCCATTCTCAGGTTTCTTACATAAACATTTACACATAGTTACACATAAACAAAAAACACGCACGAATTATTTAAAACAAAAATATTGACTCAGATCTAGCAAACTTTCACGAAGAACTTAAAACAATTGAGTTAAGTTTAACCGCTAAAAATGGTTACAACGTTTCAATTGTAAATTAATTACTAAGAAAACAAAACAGGAAGCACAAAATTAAAGAAGTATCTTAACAAAATAAAGACATTTTTATCATGTTTAACTATTACAAATAGCTTGAACACATACCTCAACAAGCATGGAATATCCTCAACAAGCATGGCTACAATGTCGCGTAAAACCTAAAACAATTTTACGTGATACGTAAACAAAAAAATAAATTAAAAACACAAATTTGAAAGCTCAATTGTATACCAGTAATCATGTCGCGATTGTCCAAAAATATACACAGGGCAAATAAGAAGATATTTTAAAAACACAATTAAGGAACACATCTCGTCGGAAAAAGAAAGTGCGAACCTCACAAGAACAGAGTCAAAATTTGCCGAACATATCGTCCAGAATGTCCATGGTTACTAAAGCATATACAATAACATCAAAATACTACATCGATGTAAAAAGAAAAAAGTTTAGTAAGGGGAAAATTTAACAGTTAAAAATATACAAGATCTACAAAATATATAGTAGCATGTTATTGAACGAAAAGCTAAACTTCGAATCAAATGCGTTGTGGGACACTGTATTGACGCAGGTAGATGACCATCAGCCCTTCCCGACGATTAACTCCTGCATACCAGCAGTAGGCTTAAGCACCGGGACATCGTCGAATGTAGTCGGCTCATGAGTCAATAGGTTTTTTTTTCAAATAATACGGCCGTAAAATTGTATTTTGTTTATGTGTAAGTGTTTGTGTAAAATGACGAAGGGAAACCTGAAATGAAAATTGAGAATGGCTGAATAGGCGAAACGGCAATCGTTCAACGACGAAATGTTGCAGACTTTAAGTCTTATACCTAACTAGCTGCCCCGATCCGGCTTTGCACGGATAGACGAATCAAAGTTAAATGTATATTAACCAAAAAATATATCAATAAATATATTACATTATGTATTTCTTTTGGGGATTTTTAGTAACTTTGAACTCCCCAAACCCCCCCTCCACTAAAATTTCGATTTTTTTTTAAACCCATTCTTAACGAGCACCTACCGCCGTAGAGTAAGCTACATAATAAATTTCATTCCAATCCGTTCGGTGGTTTTTGAGATTTTGTGATGAGTGAGTCAGTAAGTGGTATTTGGATTGTATATATATATATATACTAGCTAACCCGTACGGCGTTGCCCGTGGAGGTTGGTATTTTCAGTCTTTTTAACATAATTGTATTCTTTTTAAGTGTTCAGTCAGTAAGTGGTATTTGGCTTTTATATATATAAATCTTAAATAATAAAATCACTATTGTCATAATAATAAAAGATCTGAAATTATGATTTTAGTAACATTGATCCCCCCAAACCCCTCCTAAAATTTCAAAAATGTTCATACCCTTTCTTAGTGAGCACCTATGGCCCTAGAGGAAGCTACATACCAAATTTCATTCCAATCCGTTCGGTAGTTTTGAAGAAATCGTGATTTAATAAATTTGATCCCCAAATCCCCCTAAAATTTCGAATTTGTTCAAACCCTTTCATAGTAAGCACCTATGGCCCTAGAGGAAGCTACATACCAAATTTCATTCCAATCCATTCGGTAGTTTTGAAGAAATCGTGATTTAGTAACTTTGATCCCCAAACCCCAATAAAATTTCGAATTTTTTCAAACCATTACTTAGTGAGCATCTATGGCCCTAGAGGAAGCTACATACCAAATTGCATTCCAATCCGTTTTGAAGTTTTGAAGAAATCGTTTTTTAATAACTTTGATCCCCTAACCCCCCTAAAATTTACAATTTTTTCAAGCCCTTTCTTAGTGAGCACCTATGGCCCTAGAGGAAGCTACATACCAAATTTCATTCCAATCCATTCGGTAGTTTGAAGAAGTCGTTTTTTAATAACTTTTATCCCCCCAAACCCCCCCTAAAATTTCAAATTTTTTAAAACCCTTTCTTATCGAGCGCCTATGGCCCTGGAGGAAGCTACATAGCAAATTTAATTTCAATCCGTTCGGTAGTTTTTGAGAAATCGTGATGAGTGAGTCAGTGAGTGAGTGAGTGAGTGGTATTTCGCTTTTATATATATAGATATAATTAATATAAAAACATTCGGAATGGTGAACAACAATAATTGTTATAAAGTTATAAGAAGGTTCTTTGAAAATGTCTTGTTATACACGCCTACGATGCTTCGTTTACCAGTAGGCATCACTTTATTCGTATTGATTTATTCTATGTGTCATTTTAAATCTAAAACCTAATCTTACATATTATCTGTAACTACAAAATCACATAAACTTTACACTTCAATTCACTATAAATTAATAATTTTGAAAGCAGTAATCAGCAAATGCAGTTGGTTTTTCCACATTTAAACAATCCAGCACACTGGGAACATTTATTTGTCTTTGTCTAGTAAATAATGTATACGGTAAAAGAAATGCTTAATGTAATGCTTTATGTTTAATGTAAAAGAAATGACCTCTTATTTGCACAGTTCGAAGAGTTATACATAATTGGAGAGTCGTATAGTCAAATAAAGGCAAACCTCGTTAATTACGTTTAATTGCAAATTAATTTACGTGAGGGTCCGTTGTGAGGATAGGATTATGTAAGTTTAAAATTAATACTTCAAGTGTTCTTCCCTTTCATTCTTTGTTCATTCATTGTTATGTAGGTAGTTTAAATGCAATTTTCGTGTAGACTACTTCTGGAGAAAAGATTAAAAAATTTTAAATTGTATTTATTTATCACCCTTAATTATAAAATAAAATTTACAAGAAGAAACATTGTTGAAAAGTCTTGTGAGACATTGTTTGATGCTACATGATTAATTTGAAAATTTTAGATACTTATTATTTACTAAATTTGCATAAATTACTGTCTGTATTTTACAGTTGTAAATCTAAACTTCTGTTATGAGTGTAGGGTTATGTATTATTCACTATGCTATAGGATAAAAAGATCAATACATGGATAACTAGAACATCAACGTAAATGTACAACCAAGAAACAGAAGCAAGTAGTTTGAAGAAGTTCTGACGCAATTACTGGAAATAAATTACACTAAAATTCAAAGCCGTAGTCATGGGGGGGGGGGGTTAGGGCCCCCCCCCCCCGAAATCCCAAAATTTAGTAGTAAATGTTAATACTAGGTTTAAAAAGTGCAAGTTTAATTATAAAAAAACATAATCGTGCATTACATTCATATCGATATTTAGATTTACTTGATTAAACTACAACGTACAATACACATGGATGCTGTAGGTTACAGCCTTACTCTCTTGTGAGCTTGATCCGATCTATCAAATAAGAAAACTATGAAGGTTCAACAAAAATACTTTACTCTAACAAAAGAAAATCATTCATCATCCTTACATCCTATAATATTTTACATGGGTAACTATATCAAAATTTTAAAAATAAGCACGGAAATTTTTGTTTAACACTTTCACTGCTGCGCAAATTTTGTATTTCCTATGCTAGGAGCTGACCTTTTATTTTTTATATTTGTATCCTAAATGAGTAGAAATTACTTTATTTTTGAACTCTTCTACGTAATAATCACTAATATTTTAAAGCGGATGCACATGTGCGTCTATAGCACATAGGCTTAAATTTGGCGTGCCAAGAATGCAATGCTCTGTGTATTGAAAATCCTTCCAATAAAGGGGTTGGCGTGCGAAGCACGCAATGCACTGTGTATTGAAAACACTCCCAATACGGAGGCTGGTGTGCAAAGCACGCAATGCATTGTGTGATGAAATACCCCCCCCCCCCCCCCAAAATTCATGGCTACGGCCTTGCTAAAATTAATGCATTGTGTAAACCAAACTTGAAAGCATATTATCAAGTACATATTATGCTTTCAAGTTTGGTTTGCCATGGTGAGTGCAAGGGTTGTGAAATTTATAGTGAGGCAAGTACGCTGGGGATAAGAAATGGTTTTAATTTTGTGAATGAATTCAGAAGAGATTGCTTTTCTTTTCCCGGCGAGCGGAGAGATGACAAGTATAATTTATTTTAACTTGTATCTGTGTTTTACAGCTCTTGAATATTCGTGTATTTTATAAACTGTAAATACAGTATACTAGTCATTTACAATTTAGAATAGATTTTAAATGGTTTAAATATTATTAATTATCACTTACATTATATGTTTACATAATTAATGTGGAAAACTTTGCTTATATTTGCTCTTAAACTAATCTGGTACTTCCGATAAGTGTTGAAAGTTAAGTGGGAAACTACTTAGGAAATTATTTTAAACTAAATGTTGTATTTAAAGGAAATAGAGTCTTTACAATGTTTTCATTTTTCACTCAGTACAATGGTTAAACTTGCAATTTGACATATGATCAAATTCTAAAAGTCGTTAGTAATAAATTATATAATATATTATTTATCTGTTAGGTCCGTCTTGTGACTTCAGTTGCGAAGATTATGACTAGTTTCGGGGTCTGGAACCCATCATCAGATACTAATTTCACTCATATGAGCACGTCACACATTAAAAAAAAAACACACACAACACATACACAAACACACATAAAAACCTCAACGTGTCTAATAAATTATATCAGTAGAAGTAACTACTTGTCAACAGGCCAAAGACAAACACGAAGCAGTCAGCTTTAGTTTAAATTTGAGTCTAATGACAACCTGTAAAATCGGTTGCCCAAAGAAAGTGAAGTAATTGTGATATGCAAGGCACTAGGTAAGTTAATATATCTATATAAATAAAATGTAAAGGTTCGTTTGTTCAAAGTCCCAAATCTCTGAAAGATCTTCAGCAATTACTTTGAAAATTTTTACACAACATTACATTCGAATACAATCAGGTATTTATATACTTTTTTTTAATCAGCAGCATCTATTGAACATAAAAACAACAGAAAATATAGTAAATATTTAACAAAAATGTAAGCACAATTAAATATGTTTATTGACTATAACAATATTAGTAATCAGTTGTTTGCTATACAATTTCCACACCTGATTTCAAACTTGAAAGAATTATTTATTTATATTTCTTTTAGTTTAGGTTTGTGTAAAGAGCGTCATCTGACGCATGTAAAAACAACACAAACTATACTAAATTTTGTTTAGTGTTGGAGCACCAATTAGCTGTTCGCTCACATATTTCCGTTAACAGCTGATTTTAAAATTTTAAATAATTGTTTCTATTTCTAACTTTTATGTAGAGTTTTGTTTAAGTGTAGACCTTAACATTGCTGATCTTTTTAACCTTAATTATAACTGATGGTATAAAAGCTTTGAGATTATTATTAACCCTAACTTTTATTGTAAAGAAAACATAACATATGTGTAAAGAAGGGTCCAACGAGGTTGGCATGCGGAGCACTTAGGAGTCTCCCCTAGTTTGAAATAAATTAGTACTATGTCACAATGGCATAGTCGTCCACAATCCACAATGGGATTGCCACCATGGCAAAATTATACAGAATCCACATTAAGATAGCCAACTTGGCGTAATCATTAACAATCCATAATGGGATTGCCACCATGATAAAACCATCCTCAATCAACAATGATATTTCCACCATTGCCTAATCATCCACAGTGGGATTGCCACCACCATCTTAATAAGCTGGCTGCACAATATGACGTCTACCTCTACTGGAATAAAGAATTTCCAGGTTTCACTATTATTGAAAGATCTGACCTTCTATTGTAGTCATTGCAACAGAGTGTTACTAGTAGTGTGCGTCGGAAAGTCATGGAGCAACGACACAACATTAATGTATGCTTCAAATTGGGTAAAACGGCGACAGAAACCCATGAGATGTTGGTGCAAGTGTACGGGCAGGATGCTGTGAGTAGGAAATGTGTGTACGATTGCTTTGCATGCTTTCGCGCTGGCAAAGAATCGGTGGAAGACGAACCGCGTTCGGGACGACCATCCACAAGCAGGACGCCGGAAACATTGAACGTGTGCCAGCGATGCTAACAAAAGATCGGTGGTTGACTGCGATTAACAGCAGAAGAAGTGGGTATTAGCAAAGACGCAGGGGGAGCCATCGTCCATGAAAAATAAAATTGGACAAACGCAAGATTTGTTCACGATTTGTGCCGCACATCCTAACAGATGGTTCCATTGTCACACAGGAGACGAGACTTGGTGTTACCAGTACGAAAAGACAATCAATGGAATGGCGGTCACCGTCTTCCCCGCGACAAACAAAAAGCCACGTTTTTTTGAAAGAGAAGGAATCGTCCATAAGAAGGTCTTTCATGCAGGCCAAACGGTGAATGCCGTATTATACTTGGAAGCTCTCAAACGTTTGTTGCAGCGCATCCGGCGTGTTAGACCACAAATGTTCCAGACTGGAAATTGGATGTTGCTGTATGACTATGCACCATCGCATACCAGCATCACAGTGTGCCAATTTTTGACTCAGCGTGGCGTAACAGTTTTGCAACACCAACTTTACTCTCCAAATCTGGCGCCTACTGATTGTTTTTGATCCCATGTCTTAGAGGGATCACGGTTTGTGAACGTCGAAGATACTCAGAACCAAGTGACGGTAATTATGAAAAACGATTCTACATGAAGACTTCTCCAATAGTTTTGGTGATACGAACGTTGTCAGAAGTGCGTTGTGTCCGGAGGAGAGTATTTAGAAGTAAAATAAAGGTATTTTTAATGTACATTCTGTTTTTAACATAACATTCAGCGAACGTTTTAGACAAATCTCGTTTAGTATTAACGTTTTTATATTAACGTTTTTGCTAATTAAACTATACATTGTATTAACATTAACAGACTAAGCCTACGGAGTAGGGCAATCGGTTACACTTATATACCCAACTCAAATATACTAAAGTAGCAATGAGATTGTGGCCTAACCGGCTAAGGCGCTAGTCTTTGGAGATGGACTCTGCTGGTTTCTAATCTCGGCAAGACCAAAACCGTTTTCAAACAGATGGCATAGAGCGTTTCACATTAGGAGCATTCCAGCGTTTCACATTTTCGCAAAATAGAGCGTTTCACAAATTGCATGGTGCAACGCGTGACGGTAAAATTCAATTCACCCCCAGCAACAAGAAAACTATACACTCTGCTAAACACACATGTATACAAAACATGTTGGACGTGGTGCGCCTATAGAAGTTTACACTTCAAAAACATATAGCGCAGCTGGTAAAAGAAATATTTCAGTACGTACGTTTATAGAAAGTTTTATTTTTACTTTGACAGTTATGACCATACCTTCAGTTATCTCAGCGCATGTCAGAACCATCTTGTATTGTAAAGACATTAAGTTAGACTGAGCTAAATAATTTATAACGGCCAACAAAATTATGTAACAATCACAATGATGTAGAGTTTTAATTGGTAAACCTAAGAATAATTACGGTAAAGTAAAGCACCCGAATGCTTTTAGTACAAACACTTTACCTTCGATTATTGAAATAAGATAATTAAAAAGTAATTTTACCCATTGATTTTGGTTTTATTGAAACTACCAGAGAAGGACAATCTTGTTTTTATTGGCCGCTTGCCAAAGCATTCCGCTGGAATTGAGATCAAAGTTTCGACGTTACCGAAGCTTTTACGGCAGAATAGTTGCACATTAAACTTGTATTAGGGAACTAATGGATTTGTTGTTTTAGCCGACTTTGTGTCGTTGCCTCAACAAACATGGCGCCGGATTTTTATTCTGTTGTAAACGTTATTTACAACGTGCGATGCTTAAACACTGCATATAAGTAAAATTAAGTTTTTTGCAAACACAAAAATATTGATACTTTAATCATACAAAATGTCTTTATATTAAAACTTGGCAATCTAGAGAAAGTCATGGACTCTATTTTGTAATACTTTGTTACAGAATTGCCATTGTTATTATTGTTAAAAGTAAACATTTTATATTTACCTACTCTTTGAAAACAACAAACTTTATCTAGAAATAAATAATATGCTGTGGGGATTTTTAATTCGGTAAATGTGATCAATTATTCGGATTAAAGTGCCAACTCACGCTAGGTATTATAACAATTCAAACTGTTATATAACTCACTAGAGGCAACCCTTGGATAAAACGCCAACCCCGTTGGAACCTTCCATACACATAATCATGTTATAATTTCTTTATAATAAAGGTGTAGGATTAATAATAACCCCAAAGCTAAGATGGTAAGTAATTTTAAATGTTCATATTAAATTATTTCGTATATTTTATAACAGCAGTTATAATAAAGGTTAAAACAACCAGCAAGGCTCAGGTGTATACTTTAATAAAAACCTAACCTAAAAGTTTGAAATACAAATAATTGCTTCAAAGTTTGAAACCAGCTGTTAATGGAAATATTAGAACAAACGGCTGTTTTATCTGTTATTTTATTTAATTGGTTGTTCTGGTAATAAATGTAAATACTTGTGTTGGTCCATCAGTCTAGCTAGGCCTAACCTAAGATTTTTTCCGACTAAATTTACAAATATTGAAATGAGAAATATTTTTATCAAAATGAATTTTAGCCTATGTTATTCAGTGATAGTGTAGCTTTGTATTAGTAAAACTATTTTTTCAATCGGTTCAGTAGTTCCAGAGATTAACCCCTACAAACAAACAAACAAATTTTACTTCTTTATAATACTAGTGTAGACTAGCTGGAACCGGTGGCTTCGCTAGCAGATGTGTTTATATAAATAAAAGTATTATCGGGTAAATATTTTTCCTTACCGTTGGACGCATAAGGTGTTTTAAGTTAGCGCATAAATCAAACAATTTATCCATGCTCATGCGTTATACCATTGTTAAGTAGGTTCTAAGAACGTACATACACTAGCATTTATGGGAGTCGATCACAACAATAAGCAAACAATGGATAGGCCTACTCTACAATGAAGTACTAATTTTTTATCACATAAAAATAAAGACAACATGTAATTGGATGTCCTATTTGATGAATTCATTGATCATTAATCGGTCGTGTTCTAAGACTAAACACTTCAGGAAAGATGGGCTATTGCAGTGACCCTTATGGTAAGCTAAGGTCGGGAGTAGTAAATAATAATAATATAATGTTTATTTACTGAGGCGAAGTTGAGACCATTGGGTCCTCTCTTCCACTTAACCTCGAAACAAAAAATACACAAATACATAAAAATTCAAGTTACAAATAAAAATTAATAAAGAAACAAAACTACAAATAATAATTACTTCTGAAACATAATGGATAAAAACTAAAATATACACATTCGTCTACTAAGTAGAATGTAACTAAAAGTTAATTACGCTACACTATAATACATAAACATATACATAAACACACTTAAACTCTCAAACACACACACATTCAAGAACATGCCTCAAATCACACCCTAGCGCCCGAAACTACCCAAAGCCTTCTTGAACTGAACACGGTCATTGATGCATTTTAAACTCTCCGGCAATGAGTTCCACAGCCTACATGCCGTCACATTGAAAGATTTATTAAATATCTCAGTTCTGTGCCTGGGTATAACTAATAATGAAAGCTCCTCGTCGTGTTTCGGTAGCATTTACACGTGAGCTAAAGACAAACCTTTCTGCCAGATAGCGAGGCAATAAATAAATGAGAACCGTGTTTTTCCTCATAACACGTTTTAGGGTGTCATTAGAAATTGTATACGTATGTGTTCGCACATTTTAAGTCATACTTGATCCCAATTTGGTACGCACGTTAGTTGTCTATGTCGTTCGAACAAGTTCGCTAGCCAAAACAATCCAAAAACCTATTTATTTATTTTTAATTATTTTTCGTGCTAGAATACGCTTTTTAGAGTGTTATCCCAACAAATAAATGTAGGATATTATTCTGAACATTTAATTTTTTTTTAACTTATAGCTCGCTTGATACTCAAAAAAACTATCAAAACGTAAAATACCATAAACGTACTCGTACACCGATTCGAGGCCAACAGCCGAGTTTGCAAGGTGCGAGCGCAGCGAAGCAGTCCATAGCAAAAGGACGCAAGGATCGGCGTTCAAACTCTGCTAGTTTTTTTTTTTTTTTTTTTTTTTGCTGTGAATGGAACGAAGGAGCGCTTGAGTCGAAGTTGGAGGCTGAGGGTGCAAACCAACCACCTCAGAATATAAATTCTGTAGTCGATGGTGTAAACGAATTCTACTTATATGTTTCGTACACACAGGCAGCTATTCAGCGTCTTCGAGTAGATCAATTTATCAAATAGTTGGTTGAAACCCAAAAACATAAAAACTTAATTTTGGAAATTCGCTCAACTCATGTCAGCGGTTCAGCTGCGTGGTTGAATTATTAATTTCTACATCAATCTATATATTAAAAGAATATATAAAAACTTGTGGCAGTCAGTACGGCCATTATATCCGGCCGATTTCCTTATTTTTTTTTAAATTGCAGGTAATCATTCACAGATATGTCATCAAGCATTACAAATCATGTATCTTTCGCCTTACAAACG
>JAGFPH010003514.1:130952-144302 GCA_018207615.1 Philaenus spumarius
CCGAGCCGGGGTTGGGACGCGGAGCGTCCAGGGGCAGAGCCCCTAGTTATCAATTAAAAAAATTAACAATAACTGTGACAATAATTAATTTAAAAACGTCGCCTTTGCGTTGCATAAAATACATCCTACGTGACAGCCAGGCTCTTCCAACGTAGCTGATACCCTATAAACAAGCGACAATCGGACTTAGGTATTCAATATGCTTTAAAAAGATTAATTTCATAAAACCAATACCGTCCAAACAAGACAATAAATCTACAACACCCCCATCCCCCTAATGTAATATTAACGTGACCCATTCCCTTCCCTAAAAGCTTGTTATTTTCCTGCCGTCTGTCCCAAAATACTTTGGCAAAATGCCAATATCAAACAAGTTTGTAAACCCATTCATTTTACAATTTTTTTATATTTTCATTTTATACCAGCGATATATTGTTATTGTAATTTTAGCTACTGATTTGTTATTTACTTGTATAACTACGCTAACGTTAATGCAAGTGTTATTGCTAGGGTTATGTTATGGGTTATATTATAAGAGCCAGAGAGATTTTGTTTTACGCGTGTCTGGCGACGGTTTACATTGGCGGAAGACCTTGCGGTGCCCAGGACGATACGATATTTCGGGGTCGTCTTGTTTATGGAGGGAAGGGTCGGGGTCACCCCCTAATAGAAATATGGCCCTTCTCGGAAAAATATTAAACAATTTTATTAAAAATTTAGTTTGTGTTGCACTCACTCGCTGACATTATAACTCAAATGCTTGTCTGCAAGCAGAACTGAATCTTCACAAGATGGAGGCCGGAACTTGAGAAAAAAAATGATTTGTTTCTATATTTCATGCCAATCTCGAATTTAACTCATTTTATTTTACATGGCGAGGGGCCCAGCGAGCAATCTTATATATTAAACTAATTTATTTACGTTTTATATAGCGTGGGACTCCGCGATCAGACAGTTAGATGCTAGGCTTTACCATGTAAAGTAAATACGTCTGTATTTTATAATTATAAAATATATTATTATTAGCAAATTTTCATAGGAAAAATGAGTTATTGCAGTGGCTCTTACGGTAATACCTAAGGTCGGGAGTAGCAAATGAGCACCGATCATGGTCCCCAGAACACGTTTTGGGGTGTCATTAAAATGCATAAATATATATGTGTTCGCACTCTAGCGGCCGCATTTTAAGTTCGATTTGGTTCAAATTTGGTACACATGTTGGTTGTCCATGTCGTTCAGACGACTTCGTTAGCCAAAAAAATCCAAAAACCAAAAGCACGTTTTTTGACCGGAAGTAACTATTTTTTTGAGAATTTTCCTACGAGAATTAAATTTGTTTAGAGTTTTTTCTACAAATATAAATGTAAAATTTTATTCTGCATATTTTTTTTTTACACGATCTTATAGCTCACTTGGTTCCCCAAAAATCAATCAAAACGTAAAATACCATAAGATTACCCGGTTTAAAGCAATTTGCAGATTCTACCGTGGGGTTGGCGTGCGAAGCAAGCAACGCTTTGTTTATTGAAGATAATCCCAAAACGCGGAATGGCGTGCGAAGCACGCAATAAATTGTGTATTGAAGATACTCCCAATATTCGTAATGGCGAGCGAACCATTTTGCAGCTATTCAGCGCCGTCGTGAATAGACCTATTTCCCAAAGTGTTGGTTGAAACCCTAAAACATAATCCTATAAACTTAATTTTAGAAATTTGCTCAACTCACGTCAGCGATTCAGCTGCGTGGTCGAATTTGTTAATAATTGTACATGCCAAGGTTCCTTGCGGGCAATCTTCAGTATGCAATATAAATTCGTCTGTACTGCATGACGCATTTATTTTTTTATTTTCATGTTGCCCCTCTGACCGCGGGGCTCTGGGCGGTCACCCTCATCGACCTGCCCTGTATCTGCCCCTGACACTTTATATACATCTATTCTACTCATACCAATTTGGTCTACCTACACCAAACGTAACAGTCAGTGAGGGACTGTAATGCTATTATAATGACCTGGAATAAAAGCCAGTGTTCGGCGAAACAGCGCTGTAGATATTAGCAACTTTATGTCGATTTATTTCAACACGTTTAGGGCCGCCATTTCGTTTTGGGTGGTCCGATTTTAATTTGCTTTATTTCATTTTCCTAGTCTTAAATAGACCTTTAAAATGAGGTATCACATGGCCATACTTCAAATTTAAAAATTTTGAGTTGCCCCCAAAATCCCCCATTTTTAGAGGACACTCAAAATTTCCGATTGCTTCAAAAGATACTTTGGGTTAAGTTAGTATCGTTCCCCAAAGGATATTTGTTTGTTTTAACAAACACAAAAGTTAAGGGGGGGGGAGTGACTTTATAACCACCCTGTATATTAGTAAACTTAAGATTCAATACTATATCTTCAGATCAGGAAGATACCAAGGTCGTAAACTCCCGAATTCTTTTAAATAATGAATCTACAGGACTGTCATTTTAGTCACACTGTGCTACTGATTTACTTAACTAATTTTACCTAAAAAAGAAACTGCATAGATAACACTAATTTACGCTTATCATATAAAAGTAAATAATAGCAACGAGTTTCCTAGTTCTGCCTTTTTTAATGATTATAAAACCGATATGCAAAGTCAACTACAGACAATGCCAATAGTGAAAATAAAAACTAACTCATGTACTGCTGTTACAAGCAACATCGAGCTTAACGAAGTTACAATGTAACTGCAGAACGTAGCAACAATTACTTCTTCGCCTTATTAAAACGAGATCAAGAGAAACGAGGTCAGTTTCCGTTGCTTAATTGTCCAACGGATGCAATAAAATCGCGTAGATATCGTACAAATTAAAGTAAATAACAACTGGACGATCTTATGGACTCTGTAATCCTTACACAAATCTGTAGCATCGAAACATTACCCAATACTTAGATAATTCGATCACGCGTGTGAACGGTTGACGTGAATTGAGCGAATTTCCAAAATTTAATTTATCGTCAATTTGATGCAAAACCTTGTAAACCTCAAATACCTTCATTGCGAGGAACAAGCAAAAACTTTGCAGTTTAATAATTTTCTTCTTGTTAAATTTATTTTTAAATATTTTGTATTCAGTAATATTTATAATATAGTTGGTTGCAAGCGATAAACACTGTCCATTGTTTTTTGTTTATGTCCAGTTGTTTTTTTTTTTTTAAATAAAATATATGTACATAAATCCTATTGTAAAAAAATTATTTATGCAAAACATCCCACGCCGGAGTAGGAAGTCATATCCCGTCAGCTAGGAAGTAAGCTAACCACCGTTTGCTTCACTTCCGCCCACCTACCCTCAAACCACAAGATATGAAAAGATACCTGGTCTCTAGTCGAGATTTAAACCTGGGATCTTCTGATCAGGAAGATGCCACACTATCCACTCGGCTTGCCTTAAAAACAACTGATAAATTTTTTTTTTTTTTTTTTTTTTAGTTTAACGTCCTGCTGTTTTGCACTTAAGGCTAATGAAGACGGGACCTACAGTTTTACGTGGAATCCGAACCACAGCCAACGATGTCTGTTAAGAAACCATTTAGAAAATTATTCGGGGTCAATGGGAATTGAACCCGGAACTTTTCCATTGATGGTTGACATGACGATTGATAAAGCTTTGACGCCTTAACAACCACGGCCATCGTGGCTAGAACAACTGATACATAAACAACACTTTAGTTACTTTACCATCTCTACGAGTATTACATGTACAAGTAAATGTACTTCCATCAGCACCATCTAGGAGTGATTATTAGAAGTTTGCTTGGTTGTTCTTAAGCTTGAATCTGTATCATTTGTTTTCGTGAGAGGTTTATGGCGCCTGATATGGAATTTTATTTATTGAGTCTATACAAAAACACGTACCAGGAAAAATTATCAGATTTACATAAAATTAAGTATGAAGGTATAGAATGACTGTACAAATCCAGTTATGCAAATGATTAATTTTTGTCAACATTGTGGCTTATGAGATTTTGCATCTTAACTGGTGTTATATGTTTTAGCGTTTCAGCCAAGTATTTGTTAAATTATTCTGCTCCAGAATGCGCTGAATAGCTACCCGCTGTAGGAAATATATTAGTAAAATTTGGTAGTACCTTATCCTCCAGCATCGGTTCACGTTCTTCTTCTTTACGCTAGCAGCAAACAAATTTGCTTTGCGAGTTTTCACCTCGACCTTCAGGCCTCGGATAGGGAATGCTTCACTTCGCTCGCTGCGGACAACCTCACTTCGGACATGTTATATGTATTAGAATTTGGATCAGTAATAACAATTTAATCAATTTATTTTAAAACTGGGACTGTTATTACAAACTTAGAAACTAAAGAGAAGTTGTTTAAAATCATCTAAGTATTGAAAATTAAAATGTTTTTCATAAATTATGTAAACATTCTTCTCAGAGGTAGTTGTTTTGTTTACTTGTCCAGTAATGATTTTTGTAAGTTTTGCTGTTATTTTTTTTTTCTTCTTATCCATAAATTATATTTTCCTACAGCTACTTAATAAAGTGCCTTTTTTTTACTCACATATCAGTAGGCAAACTAAACTACATGTGTTCAAGTAATTTGTACCTCTTTGTTTTACTTTAGCCTATATCAGCTGCTTACTTTACACCCTAGGAATGTACCAGTAGGATGTTCTGAAAATATTGATTATTGTGGGACTAACCTCTGTAAAACAGATATTTTAAACAACTAAAACACTAATTTAAAATGTAGCTCTAGGAAAAACGTGGTGTGTATGACGGGTTCAAAGTATACGTAGTTATCCTCACTGTAACGCATCAGCTACGCTTTAGGCGTAAAATGTTTATTTCTTGCTACAAACTCAACTTGCTCAACTTGGCACCCTAGATAAGCAAATAACTATTTATTATATTCGCAATCACAATAAAGTATATTACTGTCTAGCCTATCACCATCCTTTCGTTGATAATTCAAGTACGTTTTTATTACTGGGTATGTACTGAGTAATTTTTGTGTTAAATTCTACACGACACTTCCTTTGTCCTTTTTGTAAATTATTAATAATGTTTAAAATCATAACTGAATTAAAAATTTAGGCTAAAATAGACACATTGTGGAAGATATAAACTGCAACCAACTATGCCTTGTGCGGCGTTTTTAAATTGACATGGAGTGCATGTATGCTAAGTGAAAACTAACTCAAGAAGATTAACAATCACTGATACGATTTAAAGAAGGCTATCTTAGGTTAGTGCGACCATACGGAAGTGCCGCCATGTTTAATGTTATCTCCTCAGAAGTATAATGTAAAGAATAGCGTTGTACCTCTTTGTAATTATAATAGAAATTACGTCTTTAAAGGAAAAAACGTGTGATTTAATTGTTAGAGTTTGATATTTAATTTCAAATTAGATAAGACAAATTTTGTTTCTTCTCAAAAAGTGAATTCTGTTATTGCAAAAAGAAATAGCCCAGATTTTTTTTATGTTGGAACGAAAAACATGAACGGTTATCATAACAAATATAAAATATACAAAAAATAATTTAGACTAAACACGGCTGCCAGCCAATGTAAAGCCTAACTTGGCCACACTGACTCTTTGACTCTACCTATACCTTGTTCACCGAGAGTTTAAAGTTAAGCACCGCCCCCTATAATATGTATGGGCCGGGCAGACTGTGTCACACGCGGACCTACCGCAGGGACAAACGTGAACGTTAGAGTGGGCTAGTGAAGACAAAGTTTGATTACTAAGAACTACTGTGAATCATACGCAGAGTCACCCGTCCCACACGTGATTTTCGTTTTCCTCAGAGGCCCAAATCCCTAACGTCAACCATTGGAAGGTGGCGCTTCACTTTAAACTCTCGGTGAACAAGGTATAGTCACTATAGTTGTAAGAGACTTACTCCACTGTTGGTGGAAACGTGAACCAAAATAAACGTGACAAAGAGACGTAATAAAGACAATAACCTTAAAAGGGACAGTAAGTCTTTAAAATTCTGAAATCGGTTTAGTAAAATAATTGTTCGAATCTGCACCTCGAACTGAACGATAACAATTTGATACTTTACCTAATATTAAATATGTGGAAATAGTTTAAACCGAAAGAAATACAAATCCTTTACATCCAGATTATTAAAAGTTTGTCGGAAGTTGTTGAAACGTATACTGTATCAGTCAAAGATTGCACTCAATAGAAACTGCGGTGAAACAAAAGTAACAAAAGATCGGAGACTAACTCTTGAAGTGCTCGGATGAAAACTTATCTTTTAACTTCCATCTTGTATCCGTCGCCTGAAGAGAAACCGTTTGTTTTATCTTATTTTACATTTCGGCTCAATAACTGTGACCGAAGTTTGTTTTTGGTTTCCTTTGTTGAAAGTATCCGTTTACATTATTTGGTCTAACTTCGTTAAACGCAGCAGTATAAGAGCTACGGAGTTTTTTGTGTGTCACAACCCTAGAGTTCGAAAGCCGGACGTCGGGGACTATCGGAAGGGGCAGGTACGAAGAAACGGCAAAAGTACGTTGAATACGCAAAATTTTGGATGCTTGCAGAAAAGATATCTCCTCCGAAGGGGTGGGATGTGGCAAAACGTCTGCTGGCTAGATTTATTGTTGTACAAGTTATAAGGAACGCATAGACGAATACCCGAAGAGTTTGTGTGTTTATCGGCGTTTCTTATGCCCTCAGAGTGAAATCATATGTTTGTTACTTATTAGCGAATTTCCATAGGAAAAATTAGCTATTGCAGTGGCCCTTATGGAGAGAACCAAGGTCGGGAGTAGCAAATAAGCACCGATCATGGTCCCCAGAACACGTTTTGGGGTGTCATTAAAATTCATATATATATATGTATATATGTGTTCGCACTCTAGCGGCCGCATTTTAAGTCCGATTTGGTTCAAATTTAGTACACATGTCGGTTGTCTACGTCGCTCGGACGAGTTCGTTAGCCAAAAAAAGGTCGTTAGCCACCGGAAGTACGTTTTTTACCGGAAGTAACTATTTTTTGACATTTTTACTACGAGAATGAAAATTTTTTTTAGGGTTTTATTCTAAAAGTATAAGTATAGGATGTTATTCTGCACATTTTGTTTTTTTACGCAACCTTATAGCTCGCTTGGTTCCCATAAAATCGATCAAAACGTAAAATACCATAAAAGTACCCGGTTCTAAGCCAAGTGGTGCAAACTCGCGAGGCCACTAGGCGCAAACAAATTCTACTAATATATTGCGTACACACAGACAGCTGTTCAACGCCTTCGTGAGTAGACCTATTTCCCAAGTTGTTGTTTGAAACCAAAACACATAAACATAAATTTAATTTCGGAAATTCGCTCAACTCACGTCAGCGGTTCAGCTGCGTGGTCGAATTATTTTATTGTATTCACATGACAATCAAGTAACTCTAAACTGAGGACATGCCGTTGTATGTATGTAATACATTCATATATAGGTTATGTTTCTCATTTTTAGCTGGGTGATTCTGAACTATATTACTGCAATGTCTTGGTAGCTCATTCTACAGCTAAAAATAAGAAACAAAGTGCACACACAAACATTGGCCAAAAAACGCTTTGTTTCCACATATCCGCCGCATTGTTTAAAAAATAATTCATATCCAGAGAAATGTTTGACTAATTGAGCTAAAATTTTTAATGAAGTTTAACCTAACAATGTTCTATCTCAAGAAAAATAAGCGATTATATCCAACAATGCGTTTCAATTTGGAGGCAGTTTGGAAGTTTAAACCTAAATTACAATTTTTTTTTTTTTGGTTTAAAGGCGAAAAACCTGGGTGGTTATCATCGCCTACCTAAATTACTAAAAAACCTTACATTTTAACAAAACATGTCAAGATACCTTTTGTGTAGAACTTTTGATCCCCTATCGGCTGCTGTAACTGTCAAAACAAAAGGATGAAGGATAAAAGTTAAGTTATGTGTAATATTTGGTTTGTCCAACCCGGCATCCTATACCAACACAGTAAACACAACAATATTGTGCGTAGATTTGCTGTTACTATCTTTAACTTAACTATTATCTTTCAACCGATTTTTTTGACTTTTACACCATCCGATAGGGAATCGAAAGGGCTAAAAAAAAGTGTTATGACATTTTTTATTTATATGTACGGTTTCTGAGTAATTTAGGTCTAAATTTTTCAAACGGCCGCCATTTTGAAACGCGTGATTGGATATAATCGATTATTTTTCTTGAGATAGATTGTTGTTAGGTTAAACTTCATGCCAAGGTTGAACTCAATCAGTCAAACATTTCTCTGGATTATGATATATTTTGTTTAAAAAAAATTACATATATCAGGAAAACGAAGCGTTTTTGGGAAAAAACATAATCTTGATTTTCTCTCTGTTTTGACCCATAGAGCCATTTGCCGAATTTTGACTGTTTACTTATGGGACACCCTGTATTTGTTTTAAATTATATGTTTTAAACTTATTAATAAATGCAGTATGTTTTCGGACCTATGTTTATAAGATTTATTTTTAATTTTTAGCTATATAATGAGCTACAGAGACATTGCCGCATAGTTTTTAATCACCCTGTATATTTTCTACTACTTTCAAAATTCAAGAATAGCTTCTAAGACTGGAAGTAGTAGGTTTAAAATTTAAACTAAGATATATGCAAGAATTTGTTCAGTATCAATAGTATATAATAAATCAGTTATAGTGTGATTACTGTAGTTTGTGCATCACTGAAGATGGCGACTTTGTCGTCAAAACTTGTTGAGTTAATACAAAAGATTATGTGTTCAAGTTTCATTCGATCAAGTATGTTTGTTCATAAAATGTTGTTAAATGAAACCTAAAGGAAAACAGCAAACCAATGCATTTCCCTTGAGTATCTTCAGTAAAAACAATTTATTTTCTCTAAAACAATGGTGTCATAATGACTAGTTTCTTATCAAGTTAGGACTTTTAAAAATGATTGGCTTTAACCATTTTCTCGTTAGTTTTAAATATAACTCAATCTTTTATACTGTGGATTGTAACCGTACAATAAAGTGAAACAGCCTGAAACAGCATTAAGTTGAACGTAAACCTTCGTTATCTTTTACTTTACAATCAAACTTAACGTTCTGTTTGTAATATCAACTTGACAATATTGTAGGGTTTATACTTCATTAAACTAACAAGAATAATAATTAAATATCACACGTATTAATACATAATCTAAGTTTACTAACACCAGAGGGAAATGTTAAATCGTTTTCTATTCCAGTGTTAATTTTCTTAAAAGTAAAATTATTCCATTTCATTAAATTGACTTAAGTAACCGAAATGCAAAATGGTGTGTATGCCACTTAAGAATATACTACACAAATTTAGATACATGTAGTATGTACAGCTGACCCGTACGGCGTTGCCCGTGGTGGTTGGTATTTTCAGTATTTTTAACGTAATTGTATTCTTTTTAAGTGTTCAGTCAGTGAGTGGTATTTGGCTTTTATATGTATAGATCTTAAATAATAAAAGCACTTTTGTCATAATAATAAAAGATCTGAAATTATGATTTTATTAACTTTGATCCCCCCAAACCATTCCTAAAATTTCGAAATGTTTCATATCCTTTCTTAGTGAGCACCTATGGCTCTAGAGGAAGCTACATACGAAATTTCATTCCTATCCGTTCGGTAGTTTTGAAGAAATCGTGATTTAATAACTTTGATCCCCCCAAACCCCCCTAAAATTTCGAATTTTTTAAAACCCTTTCTTACCGAACGCCTATGGCCCTAGAGGAAGCTACATACCAGATTTCATTCCAATCTGTTCGGTAATTTTGGATAAATCGTGATTTAATAATTTTTACCCTCCAAACCCCCTTAAAATTTTAAATATTTTAAAACCCTTTTTAGTGAACACTTATGGCCCTAGAGGAAGCTACATACCAGATTGCATTCCAATCCGTTCGGTAGTTTTGAAGAAATCGTGATTTAACAACTTTGATCCCCCCCAAACCCCCCTAAAATTTCCAATTTCTTCAAACCCTTTCTTAGTGAGCACCTATGGCCCTAGAGGAAGCTACAACCAAATTTCATTTCAATCCGTTCGGTAGTTTTCTGTAAGGAAAAGATATATCAAAATGATCAACCCTTCCGCCCCAAAATTGCGATCACTACCAAAACTGCATAAAAGCGGCGTACCCATCAGACCCTTAGTAAATTTTACCAGCGCACCCACATATAAATTATCCAAAACTTTGGACAAAATAATTAGAAATAGCTTTACCTTCGAGCGAAATTACTCCTTAATAAACAACTTAGACCTTATCCATAAATTACAAAATGTAAACATAGATTCGAATACCACCCTTGTATCGTTCGACATAACCAATCTTTACACCAATGTCCCAATAACTAAAACTTTGGAAATCCTAAAGAACAATATAAAAAAGCACAACACCATGGACACTGTGGCGTTAATTGAACTAATAGCCCTACTAACAACATGTTTGAACGAAAATTATTTTGAATTCAACGACAAACACTACATCCAAACTAAAGGACTGGCTATGGGATCCCCACTATCTGGAATCTTAGCCGAAGTATTCCTCAATCACATTGAACAGGAATTCATCATGAACAAATCTAACCCATATTGTAACAACATCACCCTTTACCATAGATATGTTGATGACACCTTTTGTATCTTCAAAGGAACAAAAAGACAAATTGATATGTTCAAGAACTATTTAAATAAACTAAATCCATCTCTCAAATTCACCAACGAAGTTGAAATTAATAATAGCCTCAACTTTCTAGGTATAAGCATTTCCAAAGTGGATACCAAACTTGCCTTCAAAATTTACAGAAAACCCACAACAACTGACCACACAATACACGCTTCTTCTAACCACCCTCATAACCATAAATTATCAGCATACAATAGCCTAGTACACAGAGCACTAAACGTGCCCATAAGCAAATCCGATTTCAATCACGAAGTTAGAATAATAAAGCAGATTGCAATATCGAACGGATATGATCATGCAACAATAGACCAAATTATAAAAAGACAACAGGGGGGAAAAATAATAGCTAAGGACAAACCAAAATACATCAGCATTGAATACCACGGACTAATGGATAACGTCGCGCAGAGAGTATTCCGTAAACAAGGATATACACTAGCTTATAAAACCGGCAATAATTTAAAAAAGGCACTCAGACCAAAACCCAAAATAGAATGCCCATATAATGGAAATGGGATTTATAATTTAACGTGTAACAATTGCAACATGCATTATATAGGCCAAACGGGACGTGCGTTCAAAACTCGGTTCAAGGAACACCTCCCGAGCAACAAATCTAACGCGGTCCACTCCAAATTCGCTGAACACCTGTTGGAAACGGGTCATACTTACACCAACATCCAGAATAACATGGAGATATTGTGCAAATCTTCCAAAGGACCAAAAATGAACGTCATGGAAGAATACCATATATACAAAGCCAACATAACCGACCCAACATTATTGTTAAATGAAAAAACTCACTTCCAGTCCAACGCAATTTTCGACATCATAATCAGATCAGACCTCCCCCCAACCACGGCTGTACCCAGTCCACCAAGATAATTATTAGTAGCGACACAAGAACCGGCCGGCGTGCACGTGTGCGGCTACCTGCAAATGAATGTAACGGACTATTTGTGTTTTATGTACATATGTTTTAAATGTGTTAGTGTGTTGTTTAGTAATTGACGAGCATTATATATATGCTATAAAAACTTTGAATTATTGTGATTCGAAAATGCCTGAAAAATAGGCGAAACGCGTCATCATTTAAACAGTGACCAAAAAGGACTGCGAGCAGAAACTCCAAAAAGGTATTTATATTAATGTTTAGTTGGTTTTTGTTTTTGTTTGCTTTAAGTTGGTCTATCTAACCTAAAAAAAGGGTTTTGAAGATTAATTAATTAACTGATTATAAATACTAAGTGAAGTTGCTATGGTAATGAAAGTAAACAAACATGTGACACTAAGCATTTTATTAGAACAGCTGTTTCTTAGTTATGGTCTTGAGTTCATAGAAAAAAGAATGTTCAGTTGTCCCCAAATTTGAACATTTTCCGGGAAACTTTTAAAATTTGTCTTTTCATTCCGAACATTTTAAATAAAAAAATAGCCAAATTTGTCCAGCCGATCTCAAGTGATGCGCTTACCAACGAACTGAATTTCTTTTTTATTATATAGATTTGAATCAACTGCTGTATCTGTTATTTTATTTTATTGGTTGCTATGGTGATGAATGCAAATTCATTCAAATAACATGGCTGTGTTAGTTCATCAGTCTAGGCCTAACCTAAAATTATTTTGTGTGTTTAATTTTATTTATGTATTTTTCCTATATTTTAATAGATATTCTGCTATTTGGGGCGTAGACAAAGCCAACAAATCAAAGATTATAAAAATTGGTTCAGACGTTCTTGAGTTATAAGTGGTATAATAAACCAGACTTTGTTTTATATATATATATATATGATATTAAAAACAAAACAAAAAACAATATCTAATCTATACATATAAAAGGCAAAGCCCTCACTCACTCACTCATCATCACTAATTCTCCCACTTCCCATGAAACTACGGAGATGAAATTTAGCATGTGAATACTTTGTGATGTAAATAGGAAAACTAAGGAAATTTCATTTTGATATTAAAATTTTAAGGGGTAGTTTTGGGGGTTTAGGGGTAGTTTTGACTGATCACAGTTTCTCAAAAACCATACCACCTAGGAACTTTAAATATGGTACAAATATTGCTCATAGGCACTAGAGGCACACGAAGAACGGATTTAAAAATATTTTGACTGTAAGGGTTATAACAACCCCTAAATCAATAAATATTGTTTGTTATATATCTCAAAAACCTTACCTCCTAGGGACGTGAAATTTGGTACACATATTGCTCATAGGCACTAGAGGCACAATAAGAACGGACTTTATAATATTTGGCCTGTAAGGGTTGAAACAACCCCTAAAACAATAAATACGGTTTGTTATACATCTCAAAAACCTTACCTGCTAAAAATGTGAAATTTGGTACATGTATTTGCCACTGGAGCAAGAGGCGAACTAAGAAAGATTTTTTAAATAATTGGCCTAGTAGGGTGAAAAGCGGGTGCAATCCGCCATTTTGTTTTATGACGTCATAACCTGAAATGGCGGGTGCAATACGTCACAACTTTTTATGACGTCATAACCTGAAATGGCTGGTGCAATACGTCACAACTTTTTATGACGTCACAACCTGAAATGGCGGGTGCAATACGTCACAAATTTTTATGACGTCACAACCTGAAATGGCGGGTGCAATACGTCACAAC
>JAGFPH010003515.1:0-48787 GCA_018207615.1 Philaenus spumarius
AGAGGGAGAATTCCGTCTTCATGCATCTTTCTTCTTAACTGAACACTCGCACTGATAAGTCGTGCCAATATCGTTCTCTTAAAGACTTTATGAAAAAAACTCCAAGTAGGGAGTGAAGTGTTTTAAAAAGTAACTATAAGTAGAAGATCGACTTGATTTTGTCTAACACCAATATTTCAATTGTTTAATACGGTGGATTCATTAGATTTTGTCGGATAAAGGATTTACCGCTATAGCACGTTACCATGGCAGCCACAAGGTGATACAAACAACATCGAACACCATCTATGACTAATGAAGTAACAAAGATGCGATAAACTGTGTGGTAATAGTTTAAATTTTTTTAAACTCATTTTTGAGTTTAAGCATCCAAGTCACAGATTTTAATCTAAGTTGACGGTACTTACTCCGTCTTGTGACTTATTGTAACTCTTTACGTTACACGTTTCAGAACCATGTTCTATCATCGGACGCTCGCTTGTGAAAGGTCGTCACTACATTAGAATACTAAAAACACACAAACATACACATCACAAACACTGATCATTAACATCGGTTAGAGGACGACTGAAAGTTTGGCTTATCTTGGGTTGTCCTCCACGTTATCTTTTAACGTCATCGCCGTGTCGTATAACGAGTTTGACCAGAAGTAAAGTTTAAAAGTTATATAAAAATCCACGGTATGTAAAAACATTTTAGTACATCTAAATTTGATAATGCTCTCAGATGATTTAAAGATTGGAATCATTTCATTTATTCATGTCTGTATATAAGTATGTTTTTTGTTTAGTTCAAGTTAAAGGTTTTCTTTCAAATAGTATACGTTACCGTTTGCCTAAGCCAATTTCTTCTCATATACTAGTTTCAGGTCATATTGATTGGATTTAACAAAGTCCAACTAAAAGTAAATTAATTCCTTTTATTCTTTTTTTATATACGATTAACTAATTCAATAATTATTAATTTTTTGTAAGAGTTCTCGTGGCAGAAATCATATATAATACATAGTCTTACCTCTCTTGGTAGCTGCTATGCCTAGGAGAAGTCCAACACTGGTCATCTCGTGGCAACGAGTTAAATAATCAAAAGTGTTCAACTGTGCGAGATTTCTCAAGTGTCCATTCAAGCCAAGAGCCATCAGGAATCCTGCATGTTCTGGTAACGTATCAGGCGTTTGTCCTGGCTGTCAAACAAATTTAAGTCAGAGTAAACCCCCGTGGAAAATCACAGGCTGATTAATTAGATACACATCAGATATACATCATTAAAAAAAACAATTTAAAACAAACAGTCTTTATCTAGGCCTACGTAACTACACTGACTGACATTTTTAACTTGGTAAATGTGTACAATTGTAACGGTTATAAAACTGTAGGCCTATTTGTTAAAATTTTGTATTTATATACATTATTATATATATAAATAAAGATAACAATATTACTTTTTATTTCATAACGATGGATCAAATGATTTAGAAGTTACTAATATTATAAGTTATTATTTTTAATTTGTAATAAATTACCTGCTTACACGCTTCCTCAGCAAGGGTTAAATTAATTAAATTACAAGTGAAAAAACATGGACCAAGACCGGGATTTAAACCCAGGACCTTTTTTTCTTTTGCGTGGCAACACTCTACCAACTGAGCTATCCTGATCCTCCAGATATTGGTCGATGTTATCTCATTTGTTCGGTTTTTACCGTAGAATTCATAAATGCAGTAAAACCGAGTTAAATGAATTTGTAATCTGGTCTGTAACAGTGATCACACACTTCATTTTATCAGTGGTCTGTGAAGATGGACTGTCTGGCTCACATATGAGCCGCTTGGTAGCGATCGTGTTAATGTATATTTAAAAATGTTTTTTTTTATAACTTGTGAGTGTTAAAAAAATAAAAAGTCAAAAACTAAAAGTATCATGGAAAACCACGAAGATTTACGAACAGAACCAAATAAGTAATAGTCACCTAAACCATAGTTGTATGGCTAATAAACGGTACCAGAAACTGGCACATACTTTCTCACAAGAAATTGGCCACATACTTTCTCACAAACACATTTAAATTATTAACACGTTCACTGCTAAGGACGCACATGTGAGCTTGACACTGAACACTATGAGAAGCACAGTGCATTGCACTCCAACCCCCGTATTGGGAGCATTTTCAATACACAGTGTGTTGCTTACTTCGCACGCCAATTTTAAGCTTATGTTAAGGGAGTAACTAATAAATATTAAGGGCTACAAATAAGCCAAATTTTATCAAATTCGTTAAAGCCGTTTTTTTTATTAAAAAATAATAATAGATTTGTGTGGTGTTTTTTGGCCAAAAAGGGGTTTGTTAAGAAAAAAATGTGTGCATCTATACAGGCCTAATTAACATGTTTGGTGCAAATTTGTTCGAAATCGATCGAGTAGTTTTCTCTCTAGCTTTGTATACATACAAACATACAGACAGACATTTTGTAAGAACCACTTTTTTGGACTCAGGGGGTCCCAAAACGGATATTTCCACATCATTTTTTCTGCGATCACTATACTTTCTCTATACTATAGTATAGTGACAAAGTAAAAATTAAGACTAAAATATTTCAACAGCTCTACTATTTACTTACTTTGGGTTTATTGTAAACAATCCAAGTAGAATCAATGTTAGAAGCACTAGGAGCTATCCTTAGTCCAGCAGCGACTCCGTTGTGAAACATTGGCCATAAAGTCATGTTAGGAACAATTTCAATGTGAGTCAACTCCACAGTAGTGCCTCTGGGTGGTGCTTTACCACTCGTGCATAGTTTGGGTACTGATAAAGGTTCACTTGACACAGGGCATGCTGTGTGTAAGGTCAACATACCTCTGTGCAACATCAGAAACATTATTTCTTTCTTTAATATTTATTTTCAACTAACTATACTATAACATAAATAGGAAATACTACCAGGAGTTGCAAAAGTATGGGACAACTTCCCCAACAACGGAGGGGTCCTGTGGGGGGCAAATCAATATTTTTAAATCTAAACATATGGCATATGGCTTTAAATCCTATCCAAAATGGCGGCCAAAAACTTGTTTTTCAAAAATACTGGACTTTATAATCTCGCAATTTTTTAATAGTTTA
This sequence comes from Philaenus spumarius, assembly GCA_018207615.1. Taxonomy (NCBI): domain Eukaryota; kingdom Metazoa; phylum Arthropoda; class Insecta; order Hemiptera; family Aphrophoridae; genus Philaenus; species Philaenus spumarius. Next base: position 3,118 of record JAGFPH010003515.1, read on the forward strand.
AAATAGAAAGTGATCTTGTCTCTAAAGAAGTACAAAGAGACTTTGAAATGTCTTTCGATTAATATTTCCCACTTTCGCAAGCGTTCAACATCAACCCCCTCCCTCCAAGGAGGAAAATAACTTGGCACTGTTTAGTCATAACATTCACTCATAACCCCCATTTTGATACCTCATAAATTGTAGATTTTTATAAAAATTTTCAAGAACAAAAAATGTAAAAATTTAAGACTACTGTAAACCCATGATATCATTGGATGAGAAATAAATTAAATATGATTTTTTTTTAAATCGTTATTAAAATTATTCTTATAATTGCTATGTATCTTACACATGGTGTATTAAAAAAATGTACGTTGAATTAAAATAGGACGTTGAAAATCGGCAAGAACATGGAAATTCACACTACTGATTACTATTTAAAATTAAAATTTGTTGGGTACAACCATTTCAAAATGGTGGCTCTACAAATATTTTAAATTAAAATATCTCAGAAATGGTTAATCTGCAATAATAATTTAAACGACTTTAAAATAACCACCTTTTAAATACAAATGTAATGGTACATCAATTAAGAAAATCAAACGGGAAATAGCAACAATTTGACCATGTTCATAAATAAAAATATTAGCTGTTTATGAATAATGAATTATTTACAAAGTTTAAATATAAAACTTTAAAAGACAAAATAAAGTTATAAGAGTGGCTAAAAATGTCAGCCTCCAACACGATTGCACAATCTACTACGTTGTATTAAAGATCGACAAACTCGTTCAAAAACATTTAAGTAACATCCGTTACTAAAAAGTTTACATCTGAAAAAATGTAATGAGCACGAATCTGTCACAGATCAAACTTTTTCAATGCCGGTTTAAAGAAGTGTTCTACAATTATACATAACTAATATTCTATCAGCCTTCGTAAGAACATTCAAACTTTCAATTCTATACAAATAAAACAATCAACCGTTTCCATTTCAATTCTACGAAGCCCTTGCTCCATTCATTGAGGAGTTTGTAATTATTACCATGTAATAATGGAATTCTTTTACAAACAAATTATTATAAATGAAAATTGAATTGCTAAAATAAGGTGTGATGGACGTTTTTTAAGGATTAAGGATTCTTTTTGTATTTGGCCTATAAACCCCAGATTAGACTCACAAGTGAACAATGTATGTTTTTAGTGAAAGATAAGGATACATACTACATACAAACTGGACTATATATAACGTAGTTCTATCAGGTACATAGCTAGTTTTATTCTAAGCACTCACCTCCCAACAGGAAGAGCCATGGTACGAGTACAAATAGCATACAGATGTTTTTCTTGTTCCTCAATAAACTCATGATCACTCACTTCAGGTCGTTGTTGGATCGCTATAGTTACTGGTTGCGATGATTGTAGTAGTCGTCTAACATCGCTCACACGTTGGTCTTTGCTGAACCTCAGTTTTAAAATCTATAGAAAGATATAACTCTATGATTAAATCAAGGCAAATATTTATTGAGTAAAATCATTCAAAACAATTCTTGGTGAGGTGCTCAAACGGTTTATCAATTATTGCACGTACGAGGGGAGGTCCAAAAGTTCCTGTTCTGACAATGATAAGAGAGAGATAAGGCTTTGTTGTCTATGTTTAGGTCTAACTGTAGGCACAATCTCAGAATTTTCCTGTTAGTTGTAGTTTGTCTACACACCAGTTAACATATCTTTTTATAACATGGAGTACAGAGAGGTGATTAAATTGTTTAACAAAAGAGGGCCATACCCCAATCGAGATACACAATTGATTGGATAGTGTGGGAGTTTATGGAGAGAACACCCTTTCTCAGACAACAGTGAATAACTGGTCAAAGCTTTTTAAATGGGGCAGAGAATCGCTAGAAGATGATCCCCGGAGTGGCAGTCACACCAGAACAGGTGGAGCAGCTGGTGCTGAATATTGGACGTCTAAAGAGAAAGAAAATTTCTTGGAAGGCTGAAGTATCGGCCACAACAGTTCTCAGAATTTTACATGAACATCTGGGCATGACCAAAGTGAGCACAAGGTGGGTGCCCCGAAACCTTTCTTCATTTCAAAACTCGAGTGAACTGTTGTCTCGATTTTTTGGCTCTGTTTGAGAGTAACCAGGAGGCCAAATTGGACTTGGATACACTACTACGATCCTGAGTGCAAGAGTCCATACAGTAGCATAAAAAAGGCTATCCTGCTCCAATCAAGTTTAAAACTGCAACATCAGTTGGAAAAGTGATGGCGACCATTTTTGGGATTCCAAAGAAATACTGATGATTGATTATAAAGAAAAAATACTACAGTTGCATATTATGCTAATGTCCTGTGCTTGCTAAAAGAGAAAATCAAAAGCAAGAGACTCTTCTTATGAGCCAAGGTGTTGCTCCTGCACGACAACGCGACGGTTCACAGGACACACACAGCTGTATGACCGAATGCGGTTTACAGGAAATCAGCCACCCGCTGTACAGCCCTGACCTCGCCCTCAGTGACTATTATCTGTTCCCAAACTTGAAGCGCGACCTCCGTGGACGCCGATTTCAGGACGAGGAAACTCTCAAAAACGCTGCGGAAGCTCATTTTGAGGACAAAGAAGAAGGGTCTTCAGAAAGAATAGAATTACTCTATGAAAGTGTCAACAAGTGCATTCGTCTTAAGAAAAATATATAAAAATAATGCCCAATGAACTTTAAAAAAAAAATTTTATTAATCAGAACAGAAACTTTTTGATCTCCCTCATACTTTCTCATAGAAAAGGAAAACTTAAATTAATGTTTAAAAATAATTAAATTACATTAATTTATGTGTAGGAAGATTTCAGTGATCATACACATACATTATTTACTAATTTTCACATAACACAGGTCAAGTGAAGTGCGACACAGGTCAAGAAAGAATAATTTCAACAAGATTAGAGTACTACATCATGATTACAGAAAGGTTAGAAGTAGAAATTTTATATCAAAGCCCACTAAAGAATAATTGCGAGACGGCCAATATGATGGGCGCGCAGCGTTGCCATATCTACTAGCCTCAAACACTCTTGGTATCTTCGAAGCTTGATCGCACAGTTTAAAGAATTATAAATGCGTTGAGTCAGCCGCAGTCAGTTAGAAGCGTGGGAAGAACGTGACAACGTCGCACTACGGCGATTGGAGCGTTCAAGGTCTCGGTGTGTACAAGCCCATCCCTTAACAGTATTCTTTAGTGGGCTTTTGATATAGCTATTACATTCTAATACATTATATCAGTTATGATTAACCTAGGTTTTAATTTTAATTCGACAAATTTTTATTTTCCATAAAAATAATATAACGATACAAATGACCATTATCAATTAAATCACAACCCTTTGTCTAGTGAAATTGCCTAGGCCAAATTCAAACAAGAATTAACCATCTAATCTATAAAATTCAATTTTAAATTGTTTAAAGTTAATTTGCAAATAGTCTGAACGTAATAGTAAATTCAAATACGTATTAACAAATAAAAGAAAACTATTCAAAAATACAAAACGCAGGCCTAATATAGGAAATCTATAACTGTATATAAAGACAAATTTACTATGATTGGAATGTCATTCAAAAGTATACACATTTATGAATTAAAAATAGTATTTATGAATGAACAGACTAATCCTTCCTACACATGCAGCCTAAAGCCTTGGCCAGCAAACAATTACAGTAAAACCTCTCTAATCCGAACCTCTCATATCCGAAAAAAAAATAATGAATATATCTAACAAAAATGAATATTTTCGACTAAATACTGCAACAGCGAATGATGTTTTTGAGTTGGGCTGTAGGGAATTGTTTCCACGAATTCGGAGAAAGCGAGCGCTAGGGGAGGTGGCCAAGGTAAAGGTCACTACACTACAAACAATGTGCCTACCCATCTCACAGCTTCACCCCTCCGGAAATAGTAATACTGTACTGTAGTAGTCAGTTCTGTTGTATGCGTGATGTTTGGCAGTTCGTTCGATTTCTTTGTTTAACTGTGTCTTTAAGTGCTTGGTTAAATAAAAAGTAAAACAAAGGAATTCCGTCGGGACTCCCATAAAAATCATAAATCACGGGTAATGTAAGTCCCAACAAGTTTTACCCGATTTCAAACAAATAAAATTATTACTTTAAAGTTTAAATACTTTTGTTACCGATCTATAAAATGTGTTATTTTTCTTCACAGTAGACACCCTAATTCTATAGACACGATAACAAACGAATCAATAAGTGTTTGACCTTGAGCCTACTCTAGACGTCTTGTGTACAAATAACAGCCTAGCATGAATAAAAATAAAACAAGAAGCGTTTACTTAAGAAAGGAAACAATTGCCTAAAACATTTTACTGGGGAAAATGTCTACTTACATAAAATTAATAATGTTTTACATTTTCCCTACTGATATTTATTGTTAAATGCTGAATTGAGTTAAAATACAGGGAATGTGATTGCAAATACCGGAGATTACATTCACGGAGTCTATGCAAGAACGGGCAGTTCTGACAACTGAGTATTTCTTGGTATCGGTAATCGGTATCGATTCTCGATACCGATACCAAAGCTAAAGTATCGGTGGTATCGAAAATCGGTATCGAGAATCGACCCATCTATAATTTCAACCAATTTACCCATATTAAAAAAAACCTCTCTCAAATCCGGATTTTTTTATATCCGGATCGCCCGGCGCCACTTTGATCCAAATATAAGAGGTTTTCTGTATTAAGAAATTATATGCAAGTCACTGCAAACTATCCCAAAATTCAATGATTATGAAATAAAATAAACACAGAAAACTATGTAATTATCTTATTACTCATTTATTTAGAAACCATGTTATTGTAAGTTTATTATAAGTAATTTATGTGCTAATTTAAATAGACAGATCAAATAAAAGTAATACCACAGCTAATCTAAATTTCCAAATTGAATTTCAACAACATCTTTGGTTTAAATCAAAACCAAATTAAAATACCAACCCAACATCCGCGATGCGATGAGCTGACGTCATAGGAGACGTAAGACTATTAAACCAACCAGAACGAGTTCAAGTACATTTAATTCATCAGGACAATAGACCACATGACCCATGACGATTTCATACAGCCAATCGGGAACAAAGCGGACCATTGGGACCAGACCGAGGCAACAAGAGAGGGAACGCCGAAGATAGGGTCTATTTTTTATTCATATTAAATAGGCCAAGCTATAAAGTTGAATTAAGTGTGATGCGCACGTTTTTTCTAAATAAAACAGCGACTAGTGCTATGGGCAATATAATTCATCAAACTGGTAATAGACGTCTAATATAATATTTAACCCTTTCCCCCGTATTCATAATTGGCACCAAGTTCTTCATACCAGACCTCTTGAATGGCCATAATTGTCACTTAGATTCAGTTAATGTATTAAATCATGTACGGATCCACTATAGTTATTATTAAAAAGTTCTGGCTCTGTCAAATTTAATCTATCGGACCATTTTACTGAAATATTAATAAAGTATTATGTTTATTATTACGTCTTTTAAACATAACCTTTTAGCCAGTTGAGAAACATCACCTTGGCCTATTTCTCCTTCTTCTTCTGATTTCTCCAGTTCCATTTCAAAATCACTTTCACCTGAACTGTAACTATCGCTAGAATCGTAATTTAAATCAGAAACATAACTTTCTCCCCAGTATTTCTTCAATTTCACTTTCATTCACAACGTTCTGTCACACTGCCATGTTTTCACGTGATACTAGCCTGACAAAAGTTGTGTTACAGCTGATTCTAAACAGAGATCTAAAATCCTAAACAGTTAAAGAAATTACAATTCTGTTACACAACAAACTGTAAAATGTTCTCTGAACAAGATTCTGAACTTAGTTTTAACCCTGGAACTGGCAGAGGGTCATATATAACCCTCTCTCAGGCGCAGAATGCAACAATTTAGAACATTAGCAACAATTTGCATATATTTGCATAATTGATAATTTAACCCACTTAGAATCATCCAATCGTAATAAAACTGGCACCATTGGAAAGGAAATAAATTCAATTTAATTTTTGTATTTACAACTTTTTCGTAAAACATATATTTACATACGTAATCATCGTTTTAAAATATGCACATCGGTCTACAGCTATTTCCGTGCGCGAATCTGCATACAATTGTACTGTTATTTCCCACTTCTTCAACGTTCAAGACTATCTACACAAATATTTCTTTGGCTATTATAACGATACCATTGGATTCATCAAGATTTTATCTTTCTGTTGGTGCCTTCTAATCAGATGTCACTATAAAAATAGTATTTTTTCCAAGATTTACTGTAAACCCTTGCGATTGGACAGTTTTTCAACCAATGAAACAGCCCATTTGTCAAGTGATTTTACGCCTACCATATCAAATGTTTTGACAGATTTCTTTACACCATTTTGTACAGCAAAGTCTGAATTTTGTAACGGTGGGAATTAATCCAGAAATAACCGGTTTTTTGTCTGTCTAGACGACAATTGAAATGTACATAATTATTACGTTCTAGTGAGAAAGTCTAGCGCATGGGTTCACACGTTATTCAAATGTCCCGTTCTATACGCAGTGTGTAGACTGGCGACTTTTCATTAGATTGATGTCATTTTGTTATTCAAATAAAATATAACTCAAACACTTTTGTGAACTAAGGAAAGACAAGTATACCGTTCTTTTCTTTGATTTATCCTCTACACTTTGTTACAATAATATTTCATTTTTGGGCAAAGCATATATTAGTAAATGACGTTACAATATAGGGGTAGGTTTGTTACTAGTCGTGTACTTGGAACATAAGAACTGTTTTTTTTTTCAAAATAAAAAATTTGAAATTGATAAATGTTTTTTATACAGTTCTATTTAGAACTATATTACGAAACTTTTTTACGCTTATAAAAAAAATACAAAAAAATTTTTACTACTTGTTATGTAGGCCTAAAGTTGAACTTTTTCCTTTCGTTACTGAACATTTTTTGTTTCTTGAGCTAATAACTTTTACAATTTAAAAAGAAACTAATTTTGAGTGGCATATTTGAATTCTTTGAAGTTTCTTCTACAAAAAAGCTATTGAACACTTTTGGATTGGGGTTCATTTACTATTTTTAAAAATATGCTTGCAAAACACTAAAAACGGGCTGGCCAATTTTAGCTTTAACATTGCCAGTTTAAGAGTTAAAATATTCTAACAGGTGGCAAATTTATACGCGTTTAAAGTACTACTACGGGTTACTACGGAAAACGGGGAGTGAAAAAAAAAATTACTACGAGTTAATACAGAATCCGGGGGAAAGGGTTAATCACGTTTTATAAATTCAAAAACAATAGAATTTAATGTTTCAACGCCGAATTCAAGAACTTTTGTCAACAACAACCAAAGTTATCAAAAATAAATTGACCATATCTTTTAATATATTTTAAATGTCAATAGCTGACCAATTGCATTTTACAGTTACATTCTAGTCAACACGAATACCCCTCTCCAAGATAAATTAGACTATGTATTCAAATATGAACTTATGGTAAAATGACCTCTAACCTCTACCGTACTAAATCTCCAAGCATAATAAGTGAATCAATTTACAAGTGTATCAAATGAACTCAAAGACTTTATTTCAATGAATTATTGTGAATTTATGTATTCAAATAAACCTTTTCCTAACCTAAATTAAATATTTTATGTCTTGCAAATAGTTCTTCTCCTTCATTTCTCTTAAGTATAATTCCTTTATAAATTTAGAATATTATCATAAATAGCTTCACAAATTGAGGCTCGAAATATATCGTTATAATTACAGTAAAAAATCAGTATTTGATATTGTTATAATAACCACTAATCTTCTTCATTCCTACACAAGATCAATATGTTGACCAAACTGTGATTTGTTAAACGAATATTAACCTCCTAGTTTAATGAAAAACATTTATTAGCATAATACACTAGAATTAGTTGTACGTTTGTTGTGCATAAATATTGGGGATGAAATGTTTTTAAAAATATACTTATAACGGTTTGTTAAACCAAGACCAAAAACGGGCATCAGTTAGGTTATGACACAAAAATTACAACTATTACTCTTTTTCCCCACACCATTTCTCCGAAGTATAAATATTTCTAGACAATGTTGAATACTTCAATTAGTGCAAAATACAGCAGAAGTAAACTTACTTCTCTATCCATGCTTTCCATGCCATCATCAGTTTCTTGATTGTTTCTTGTAACCGCAGGAGGTGGTGGAGTCGCAGAACCCCGCTCACCCACTGCCGGAGGAGGCGGAGTCGCGGCTAAATCTTGTCTGTCTATCAAGCGGTAAGCAGGTTCAGGCCAGTCAGCAGGAGGAGCGTCTCTAACACGATGTATAGCGTCTCCTAAAATAAGAGCTAACCCAGCAGGAAGGGTAGTGAGGTCACGTCGGGTATAGCCTAGACAAATATTGGATTATATGATTTCACCGATATGAAATAGTTTATACATACTTATACAACAATAAACCGTTGCTTGGATGACAAAATATACTTCAGGAAAAAGAGGTGGAAGAACTAGTCATAAGGCATACCATAAGGCTGCTGCTACCTGGCATTTGCAAAAGGTCCATGATATGGTCAACTATGATAGGTCGAGAAAAGAGGGGAGAATACATCACAATTTAATTTTATAAAACTCTTTTTGTTAGTATTAGTTTTAGATTTAGATGGTAACTTGGACATTGAAATGTATGTCAGGGTACTACGAGGGTCGTTCAAAAGCAAAGTATTTTGGGCAACTTTTAAAAAAATTTTCAACATAATCTCGTTTTTACTCTATACACTTTGCTAAGCGTTTTTCCAACTTACTTAACACGTCCAAAAAGTAAGATTTCGGAAGGTCCTCAAAATAAGCATCTTTTCGGGAGATGACTGCTTCGTTCGTCTCGCAAACCGTTGTTCGCCGAGCCATTGTTTTACGTTTGAAAATAAGAACAAGTCACTGGGGGCCAAATCTGGTGAATACGGTGGATGTTGTAACAATTCCAACTTCAATTCCATGGTTTTAGCCATTGGAACTGCACAGGTATGAGGCCGTGCTTTGTCTTGATGAAAGAGGACTTTTTTCTTTTTCAAATGAGGGCATTTAGTTTTGATTTATCCACTCAACCGGTGCAATAACTATGCATAATACTCTCCAGTTATTGTTTTTCCTTTTTCTAAGTAATTGATGTAAATAATTCCTCTTGCATCCCAAAAAACTGTGGCTATAACCTTTCCAGAAGATTTCACCCCCCCCCCCCCCCCCCCCCCCCCGGTACTCCTTCACAAACCTCCTGTTTTGACTATTCCTTTGTCTCTGGCATGTAGTAGTGAATCCATGTTTCGTCCACAGTTATGTATCGACGCAGAAACTCATCCGGATTGCGACGGAAAAGCGCCAAATTAGCCCCAGAATCAACCACACGATTGCATTTATTCTCTTATGTGAGCAAACGTGGCACCCATCTTGCTAAAACTTTTTTCACACCCAGTTTTTCTAGTAAAATTGAAAACACAGTACCTTGTGATATGCCTTTGTATCAATTATTTGTGATAGGCGTTGATTATATCAATTATTTCGGATGTAGTCACCTCTACTGGACGTCCCGAACAATGTTCTTCTTTTAAATAATGTACGGCCACGTTTAAATTCATTTACCCAATTATAAACTGTGTCGAACGCAGGAGCAGATGTGGTGCCATGAACTTCATCCAACTTGGCTTTTATTAATTTCGGTGTAAGCCTTTCAAATATAAATGTTTTAACCACCGCTCGAAACTCATGTTTTCCATTTTTTTAAATAAACAAAAGTTCTCAACTTCAATAGACGACAACAATGAAACCACATGTTCTATAAAGCTAAAAATTTAACAGCTGTCGACTGAGTAATGATGTTTCCGAAAAACAAACGATTTTCAGTGATCCGAACGCCATCTCTTGGATTTTCCAAGGACTTATTGAACGACCCTTATATAATAACATACAATACATTTTTACCACTTTATTTGTGTTGTATTACTTATGGTTAACGACTCTGTGTTTAAAATTCACCACACTGTTCATTGAACATCTGCACTCATATATACTGCAGAAAGTATTTTTTCAACCTAATTAAAATATTAACAAATAAACGGTACCTGAAACTGGCACATACTTTCTCACAAACAAATTTAAATTATTAACACGTTCACTACTAAGGACGGACATGTGAGCTTGACACTGAACACTATGAGAAGTGGTCGACACACAGTTCATTGCACGCCAACCCCCCGTATTCGGAGAATTTTCAATAATCAGAATTTTCAAAGCACGCTTACAAAACATTAGGCACTTCCGCCATCTTGACTCTCTCTGCCCTGTACAGTGCCAACATGATATAATCATATCTGCTTATATCAAACAATAACAAATAAAGTAATTTCTACTCATTTAGGCTATAAATACAAAAACTAAAAGGTCAGCACCTAGAATAAGAAATACAAAATCTGTTGCATAGCAGTGAGCATGATAAACAGATTTACTGTGACTTCATAATTGTATTAAAATAGGAGAGGGGATATATTAAAGTAACTATTGCTATATTGAGTAACTAATAAATATTATTATTATTAGCTAAACGAGAATTTTTAGAAAGATGCGGTTTTTTGCTTATGGTAGGGTATATTAAGGGCTACAAATAAGCCCAATTTTATCAAAATCCGTCTTTTTATAAAAAAATAATAACTGATTTTTGGGGGGGGGGTTGGCCAAAAATGGGTTGTTTTTCAAAATTTTTCAAACCTTTTTTCGTGCATCTATTGACAGATAAGGCCTAATTGACATGTTGGTGTTCGAAATCGATCAAATAGTTTTCTCTCTAGCTTTGTATACATACATTTTGTAAAAAACACTTTTTTGAACTCAGGTGTCCCAAAACGGATATTTCCACAAAAATCTCAACATCGATTTTTTTTTGCGATCACCATATTTTCTCTATACTATAGTATAGTGAGAAAGTAAAAACAAGTTGTCTACACCATCTTACCCATTTCATTCATGAGAAGCACACACCTTTGTGTTCGAGTATACTTGAAATGTTTGCGAGATTCCTTTAAAATAGTTTTGTCCAAGTTGTTAAGGTCCGACCTACTACCTGTTGGTATAACGTATTGTAATAAGGTTTCCAACTGATCTACGCCACTGCACAACATGCCCACTAGCTAGAACAAAAAATATTCTTAAATTAGTAGAGCCTACATCATATTTATATTCTTATAAAACACATCTCTTTCTCCATTTATGATGTAATTTCCATGTAGTTTCTGTCACATGTAGGTACATCATTGTATGAAAGTTTGATCAGTCAGAGCAATACTTCCTAAGTCTTAACATTATATGTTTCTACAAATGCTATAAAAATATCACAAATTTCTAAAAAATTATTTTAAAAAGTATTTGTTTTAGTATTCAAAAATTAGCATTATTAATATTGAGGTAGTATCGTTATTGGGAGTCAGTGAAATTGTACGTTTATTGGAAATCATAGGTTATAACTAATAAAATAAACGGTACCAGGAACTGGCACATACTTTCTCACAAACATATTTAAATTATTAAACATATTCACTGTGACTTCATAATTATTGTAGGTGGGGTAGGAGAGGTGATTTATTAAAGTTGGAGATTAACTAATATAAGATAAATATTATTAACATTATCTAGAGAGAAAACTATTCGATCGATTTCGAACAAATTTGCACCAAACACGTCAATTAGGCCTGTATAGATGCATGAAAAAAGGTTTTGAACAATTTTGAAAAACAAACCCCTTTAAGACCAAAAAAACTCCAAAAATCAGTTATTATTATTATTATTAGCTAAACAAGAATTTTTAGAAAAATTAGGTTTTTTGCATATGGTAGAGTACATTAAAGGCTACAAATAAGCCAAATTTTATCAAAACCGTTAGAGCCGTTTTTTTATAAAAAAATAATAACTGATTTTTTGGGTTTTTTTGCCAAAAAGCTGGAGTTGTTTTGCAAAACCGTTTTTCATGCATCTATACAGGCCTACTTGACATGTCTGGTGCAAATTTGTTTAAAATCGATTGAATAGTTTTCGCTCTAACTTTGTATACATACAGACAGACATTTTGTAAAAACCACTTTTTTTGGACTCAGGGAGTTCCAAAACGGATATTTCCACAAAAATCTCAACATCGATTTCTTTTTATCACTATACTTTCTCTATACTATTAGTATAGTGAGAAAGTAAAAATGTACACAGACCATATTGTATTTTCTAATAAATATAAATTACTTTAAGATTATTTTACATGATATTATTCTGTGGGATGTCCTTAGATCTAGCTTTGTCTTGAGTTATCCAAAGTTAAGGTGGTACTCCAGGATATCTCTGGAATCAACATGAATTATTTCAAGATAGTTGTACAAGGATGTATATGGTACTAACCTGTAGCATGTCCTTAGATCTAGGATTGACTTGAGATATACAAGGGTAAGGTGGTACGCCAGGATATCTCTGCAATAAACCATACAACTGCTGGAAGATATTTGGTGGTATTGAAGTCATGTAGTTGGGAGTCAAGAGTTTCTCTAAATCTGCATCCTCAATTTGGCTCTAAACACAAATGTTAACAATGAAGATAACACTAATTACAAGCATTACATAGCTGATCTAAGTTCCTATTGAACAATAAACTAGAGTTTCCAATTATATAGCCAACTATATGTTTTGTTCGCTTTTGAAGATGATATATTTTTTAAATAAATTGATTTGACAAAATTATTTTTTGGGAAATGCCAATTGTTTTAATTTAAACGTTACACAACCTGTACCTGATGTTCCCAGTTTTGTCTTTTTAGGCTCCTGCGGCCTCAAATCTGAGGGGTTGCGCCTGAATCTAAAGCATGACTTTTCTGGTTCGAATCAGAGTGAAGATGCTTGTGTAGTTTAGTATTAAAAAGTAGATTTTCAAGTGATAATAACCTGTTGGTGTAATAACATCAAAAACTGTCATTCACTGGACTATCTTTTAATGTGTTAAAGAAGTTAAGAAGTAAGCACCATAATTTATAAAATGTACTAGCTGACCCGTACGGCATTGCCCGTTGTGGTTGGTATTTTCAGTTTTTTTAACGTAATTGTATTCTTTTTAAGTGTTCAGTCAGTGAGTGGTATTTGGCTTATATATATATATATAGATCTTAATCAATAAAAGCACTATTGCCATAATAATAAAAGATCTGAAATTATGATTTTAGTAACTTGAATCCCCCAAACCCCTCCTAAAATTTTGAAATTTTTCATACCCTTTCTTAGTGAGCACCTATGGCCCTAGAGGAAGCTGCATACCAAATTTAATTCCAATCTGTTCGTTAGTTTTGAAGAAATCGTGATTTAATAACTTTGATCCCACCAAACCCCCCCCTAAAATTTCGATTTTTTTTTTAACTTTTTTTTACCGAGCGCCTATGGCCCTAGAGGAAGCTACATACCAAATTTCATTCCAATCTGTTCGGTAATTTTGGAGAAATCGTGATTTAGTCATTTTTACCCCCCAAACCCCACTAAAATTTCTAATTTTTTAAAACTCTTTTTTAGTGAACACTTATGGCCCTAGAGGAAGCTACATACCAAATTTCATTCAAATCCGTTTGGTAGTTTTGAAGAAATCATGATTTAATAACTTTGATCCCCCCAAACCCCCCTATAATTTCAAATTTTTTCAAACCCTTTCTTAGTAAGCACCTATGGCCCTAGAGAAAGCTACATACCAAATTTCATTTCAATCCGTTCGGTAGTTTTTGAGAAATCGTGATGAGTGAGTGAGTGAGTGAGTGGTATTTCGATTTTATATATATAGATAATAATTTGACCTTAAAACAAGAATCAATTATTGCATGGACTGTGGTGCAAAATATGAAGAACTTTTAGGATTCGAAAAAGTTGGAATAGCAACTTCAAAAATCAATCATCACAGTGTATAGAATGAAATACAAGTGACAGCAGTGACTGTAAAATGACTTAAGTGTTGTAAGTCAAATAACACTACAGTTGAACTTGGTTATAGCGCCAACGAAGGGACCGAACGAATGTTGACGCTACATCCGAGTGACGTTATAAAGATGTACCAACAGGAAATCGTATTTTTGTTACCTCGAGTGAAAGGCAAACAACTATACAGTGGTATTTCTGTTATTGGCAACATTATTCATGACGTTCATTCAAAAGAAAAACAGTTTACTTTTCATTTAAAGTTCAGTAGGATTCCGATAATTCAAGCTAATTGGAGCCGAGGTCACCTACAATTATAAATTAGTTAACATTGGTTAATGTGTAAAGTTTTAATGAGTAAATACATGGAATGTGTATTAACAAACTGTATTAAAAAACACTAAAATTACAGTACATATTAAAACATTAACTTACTGTATTAAAAAACACGCAACAATTTTAAAGTATCAACATAACTGTGGGGAGGGACAACTGTCTGATCACAACAACTACGTAAATATCTCACCGACTATACGATTGAGTCTCGTTATGCTTTTGTATTGTCTGAACTCTTTCCCAGCAAGGTCATCATGGGTTTACTTACACACAACTGACACTCATAGCATATGAATATTGTTCCTTAGGAGGGGTGGGAGCAGTGATGCTTGTAGTGGAACCCCGCCTTTACCGTCTTTGATGGGACCCGCCGCAATTACATTTTACGTGTGGAAAAAATACGTGGTTTGTTTATTTCACAGTTTGATTTTGAAGACGGAGAAAATATTCGGCCTGACATCAAAGGAAAGGGGAATTCTAACATTTTTCGAGTTCTGAGAAAACTGAATTCAAAATTTGGCATTGATATTTTGTAGATTTATGATGTTACAACCGAGTGGTTAAAATATTTATTGACGCTAAAACAGGGGTTTATAATAATGTAAAAGATATCGATTTGGCCGGACCTAAATTAAAATGATGCTATGTCCAAGTTGACGCATTAGCCGAGGCCGTTAAACCAAGTTCAACTGTATTTACTAAACTACATTTTCAATAATTTATAATTATTATTTATTTTTATATTTTGGTGAGTAATAGGTCAATTGTAGAAAAGATCTACTAAATTATCATGTACTAAAACCTTGTAAATTGCTATTTATTAGTATTAGAGTTACAACAAAAAAGGTAATCAAAAGTAATTTTATCCTACTCATGAAATATAAGGATTTTGTAGATAGAGTTGTTCGATAATAAAATGACCAAATGCGATTATAAAATGTAATAATGCGTTATAATAACTCACCGGAACAAAATCCATAGAGCAAGTCTGCGGAAAATCTTTCCAATAATGCTCAACATAGTCATCAAGTTTTAGATCTCTTGACAACAGCTGAAGAAGGCCTGCTAACATTGGTAAAACGTCCGCTAGAAGCAAATTTAACTTCAGTTCCTAGAACAAGAATCATCATTTGTAAAAGGTTAATAATTTTTTAGTTTTACAATGTCTTATAGTGAAACATCTTCAGTTTGTGAAAAGAAATATTTCTTCAATTCAAAATAATATTGTTTATGTTTTGAGAGCGCTAATAAAATCCGGTAAACATAACCCATAAGGTTTGATTTTAAAAGAGAGCTTAGTATAAAAACATAGAAAGACCATTAGATCATAGATAAAAGACAGTGAGAGGGTAAAATGTATAGGTTGTCATTTCTATGTTTATTTTCATATGTTGTTTCTTCAATAAATAATGTTTAAAGTCAATTTGAACCACACTCATTGACGACTCCTCGCTACCTAAGTACTCTTTTGGCCTACGAACTACACACCTAGACCTCAGAAGAGGAAGAAAAGAATATAAGGTAGAGTCATGCTTATAAAAGTTAATTAATTTGTATCTTGCTAAATTAAATTAATTGTTTTGTTTTTTTCGTGACAGGAAGGTTGCAAAATAGTGAAGCCAACTAAAAGCAATTTTAAATAAACTAAATTTATATTTTTTTTTTTTAATCTGAAGGTTACAAAACTGATAGAGCCAAATATTTTAAGTTTAATTATGTACTAGGGGAGACCCCTGCGTGGTCCGCAAGGCAACCCCCGATGGAACCTTCTAAAAATATTTGTCATGTTTTATTCATAATAAAGGTGTAGGATTAATAATCACCTCAAAACTAAGATGGTAAATAATGTTAAATGTTCAAATCAAATTATTTTGTATATTTTATAACAACAGTTATATTAAAGGTTAAAAGAACCAGTAAGGCTCAAGTGTACACTTAATCAAAAACCAAACCATAAAGTTACTCACTATCAATTACCGTGTATTATCAATAAATAGGCCTACTACTATATCTCTTATTTATTTTTAATTAGGATGAAACATAATTTGTTCTTATTTTTATATTCCTTAACGCAAGTTTTTATTTTTTTGTGTGTGTTGAAAAATGTGTTGGTTCAATATAGGCCTAACATAAAATATTATTTTGTACTAAAAGCCGGACGAATCAACTGTTTTATCTGTTATTTTATTAAATTGGTTGTTATGGTGATGAATGTCAAAAAGTTACACACTATCAATTACCGTATATTATCAATAAATAGGCCTACTATATATCTTATTTATTTTTAATTATGATGTAACATGGTTTTTTCTTATTTTTAAATTCCTTAACGCAAGTTTTTATTGGTTTGTGTGTGTTGAAACATGTGTTGCTTCAGTATAGGCCTAACTTAAAATATTATTTTGTACTAAAAGCTGGACATCCGAATCAACTGTTTTATCTGTTGTTTTATTCAATTGGTTGCTATGGTAATATATGTAAATACATTCAAGAAGTTGTTTCATCAGTCTAGGCCTAACCTAAAATTATGTTTAATTTATTTTACTTGCCTTAACGTCAACATACACACATGATTTATGTTTTTGGGCACATATTTGAATGATATAAATTTCATAAATTGTTGTTTTTTTTAGCTTTTCATAATGTTGCTTATTTATTTTTATTACAGCTGTTAGACGCTATGTGTTTAACTTCCAACTTATGAATTTGTTCATTGAAAGATACTGGCCACTAATGATTTTCTTTACGCCAGCTGATTCCTTTTGCTACAATTGTCTGTTCTTAGATGCACAATCATGTGTTTTAATAATCAGCTGGTTAGGGAAACTTAAAATGATGATAAAATACGATTTAAAAAGTTATTTTATTACATTCTCAATTAAATTATTTCAAAAATGTAAGAAAATTGTGCAAATATAGAATGATTGATCTTTCATTTAAAACAAACTGCGTGTAAAACGGTTCAGTGGAAACCTCAAGTGAACTCTTCAAAGAAGTGCAAAGATGAAATTTTACCCCACATGTTAAATTGCCATAAGAAAACTTTTAATCTTGTTTTTTAAATAGTTTCATTTCATTTCATTTATTTACAGGTCGCAAAACAAAATACATTTGTATGACCTTCAGTCATTTTATGAATTATTTAAACTAAAACTAAGTCAGAACAATAAATACAAATTGCAGTGAAAATCAGATATAGCCTGCAGCAGAGAACAACACAAAACATTTCAGGGCTAGTACTTTACACATTAAATTACAACAAATAAATAATACAATACACCAATAAACATAATAAATCAACAATCAACAATATCAGACATTATTAATAAAAATAGATTAAGTATCTAAATAAATCAAGATTTTCCCTTTTAATCAGGGGCACAAGTCTTCCAAATACTCACAAATTGAGTAATAATTCTTTCTAAGAAAAAATGATTTTAGTTGAAGCTTAAACTTAGCAGGATCACGCTCTTTTTTAATTACTAGAGGTAATTTGTTAAAAAATTTCAATCCTACAGAATCAACACCTTTTTTTGTTTCGCATTTGGCATAGAATTGAGGTCGGAGACTATTTTTAGCTCTGGTATCATGCCCATGTATATCAGAATTTTTATAAAATTTACTTTCATTTTTTTTTACAAACAATATACATTCATACATATATATACATGGAAATGGAAGAATATTAAGTTTTCTAAACAATGGCCGACAGGATGTTCTACAAGGTACACAACAAATAACCCGAATTGCTTCTTTTTTTTTTTGCATTTTAAGCACAGATTCCACTGCTGGAGCACTCCCCCACAAAATAACACCATAATTTAACAGGGAATGAAAACAAGCAAAATATACCATCTTTACAACTTCCCGGCTAACAATATTACGTATAGTTCTTAACAAATAACATTGCTTGCTTAGCTTTATATTAAGTTTTTTTATGTGCTTATTAAAGTTCAACTGTTCATCTATAATCACTCCAAGAAAGTTCACTGTCCTAGTTAGATCAATTTTGTGATTTCCTATGCCAATATGAAAATCACTTGCTGCTACCGCAGATTTACTTCTATTTTGAAACCTTATACAATGAGTCTTTCCAATATTTAAAGTCAATTTATTATTAAGAAACCAATTATCTAACTCTTTAAGAGCTGTGCTTGCTGTTTTCTGCACTTCTTTATAGGATCTATCTTTAACAATAACAGTGGTGTCATCAGCAAACAAAACTAAATTTCCAGATTTGATACGTTCTGAAATATCATTCATATATATTACAAATAAAATGGGCCCCAGCACTGATCCCTGAGGTACACCATATTTCAATCCCAGTTACTGACCAGATACCAAAATCTAAGGCAAAATGTGCAAATATAGGGGTTATTCCCATTCATTTGACACTACCCGCGTGTAAATCGGTCCAGCAGAATTCTCAGACGTTCTTTCGGAAGATTTTTAATTTTGTGTTCCTCTAAAGATAAATTTTGCATTTTTCGTCATTTTGTTCCACACTTAAAAATGATTTTTTACAAAAAGTAAATAATTCAGTACATAAATTGAGGAATGGCAAAGTATATTTGGTTCAATAAATAAATGTTACGTGTGTTCACCACACGTAATTTTTACTGCCTTGTTTATGCATTTTTAAAAGCTTTATTACAGAACCGTGATTGTCCCACACAATGAACAAAAGTTGGTATTTATTTGAAGAGACCAGTGTTTGCACATGGTCAACTTTATGTTTCCTTCAGCTGAGTAAAGCGGCCAGATGACGTTAAAATCGTAATACATCCAAGTAAAGATCAAGGAAGCGACCAAAATGGACACTACATACAATAAATGTTGCTTACAGAGAGATTTTGTTGTCATAATATTAGCAGCATAAAATTTTAAAGATGATGTTATCATTGCGTTTTTCTAAGTTAATTTTTAATAGATTCAAAGACATTTACATATTTAGTTAATATCCATGAAGAGTATTGAAAAAATGTTTCCTTAGTTGTCTTACCATTAAAATGTTTAGATAATAAACCGCTTGCACAGTGCTTTCAAATTTTAATTTAAAACAGAGCAGATATCAAAATAAATTATGCAGGTATGTAATAATTATTGTGCGTATTATATTCACAAAAATTTGAAATGATAATTTACGGTACGGTAACTCATGAGACTAACAATTTACTCAATAAAATTACTACAATATATAGGGGCTATTGCCCCTACGAGGCACTAGTTATGTGCATAAGCGTAATAAATATTTATTAGAAGAACCCAGCCAGCAACTTCAGATCTTCGTAGATCAGATAACTTACTGGCAATCATATTGATGTGTTAGTTAAAAGCATTGACGTGTCCGTGACATACTGTCTGCAATATGTTGTGACACGTTTTTATGGAACTTATCTGCATTACAGACATCTATCAGCATTTTAATGGACTATGAGTGTTATATAAATTACATTATTCATATTTCTTTATATTGTTTTTAGCAATATTTATGTTGTTTGTTTACAATGTAGGTACAATGGTGTCCATGTCTAGTGTTGTGTTTCAAAGGGGTTCTATGGAATTATAAATTAAATTCTTATAATAATGATATTAATACTGATTTATTTAGTGGCAAAGATTATCAAAAAGATCCTGTTTGTGTTTTTGAAAGTGATATTTATATTGGTTGAATACCTGGTTGGTTGGTTACCTGTTGAGATTTTCTCCTACCCCAGACATTATGCCAAGGGATCAAAATCTATAAATTTTGAAGTATGTTACATTTCTACAACTCTGCAGCAAAACTCTAAAAGAAAGATTGTATTTGTTTAGAGTTGTTTTGAATTGATAAAAGTTTAGTTAAAGGATGGCTAAACAGACAAATCCAAGTAAGTCAATGTGGGTTAAAATTGGTCTAATATAAATTAAATACACGTAAACGGTACCAGAAACATACTTTCTCACAAACATATTTAAATTATTAACACGTTCACTGCTAAGGACGCACATGTGAGCTTGACACTGAACAACAATGAGAAGCGGCCGACGTACAGTGCATTGCATGCCAACCCCCGTATTGGGAGAATTTTCAATACACAGAGCATTGCGAGCTTCGCACACATATTTAAAGCGTATGTTAGGGGAGTAAATATTATTATTATTAGCTGAACGAGAATTTTTAGAAAGTTGTGGTTTTTTGCATATGGTAGGGTACATTAAGGGCTACAAATAAGCCAAATTTAATCAAAATTGTTAGGGCCGTTTTTTTTTTTATTAAATACTGTAATAATAATTGATTTTTTTGGGCCAAAAAGGTGCAAATTTGTTAGAAATCGATCGAGTAGTTTTCTCTCTAGCTTTGTATACATACAGACAGACATTTTGTAAAAACCACTTTTTTGGACTCGGGGGTCCCAAAACGGATGATTCCACAAAAAACTCAACAACGATTTTTTTTGCGATCACTATACTTCCTCTATGTATAGTGAAAAAGTAAAAATTTGACTACTCATACAAATGTATTTTGTTTACAACCTACGAACAATAGTCATACGTACACCACACACCTGAGCCAACATAACTTCTCTTTAGTAAGTTAAACCTATTTTATATATATATCTGACCGTAAGTTTCAGTTATTCTAATTTACTTAAAATTTCTTTTAACTGTTTCAACTTACCTCATACAGTAAGTGTAGTGAAAACAGTATAACGTGAAAGTATGAAAACAGAGGAGATGAACAGCTGATGTGTCCTTTGATATCTCCTATCCCCTGAGAGTCGTACGTACGTCTGTCGTCATCTCTAAAGGAAGTTTTGTCAAATCCTAGTAAGCTGGATATCTGTTGTGCGTTGGATTCACTGTACTTGGAACTGATAAGGTACGCCCAGTCCTGGAAACAATCAAATTCTCTTTTTCATAAAACTATAAACAAATCTAGACGAAATTCCTGGAATGAGAACAGATGGAGGAACAACGGGACTGCAAAATGATCACAGATCACAGTTCGAAAAATGAACTGAAAATAATTTGACCATGCAGCTGAACCGCTTATGTGAGTTGAGCGAATTTCCAAAATTAAGTTTATAGGTTTTAGGGTTTCAACCATATATTTAGGAAATTGATCTAATCGACGCTCTACTGTAGCTAGCGCTAGCGTAAACAAACAACAATGCCGTCGTCACGCCCGTCAGTGTCATTCTATTAGCCCTTGGGTATAGAGGCCTACGCATGCCATTACAGTTGGATAGTTTTGTTCATTTGTTATAAGTTGGCTAGTTGTTTTGCCCTGTAATAGTAATTGTCAGACAAAAGATTTGAAATGCAGTTGCTCCTAATATTGAATCAGTAATTTGACTGTGTTTGTGACTTTGACTAAATAAGTCTTGCTTTCATTATATTTTGAATGGTTATGTTACTCTAACTGTGATTTTATTATTATATGTCAGACTTATTTGTAATGTTACCTACATGTTAAATAAAATATTTGACTTGCATAATCAGCTAAGTTGTAGATTTCAGGGAGTTTGTGCGGTCAACGGAACTGCGGCCGCTGTTGAGTCAGCCATGCACCTGCCGGCCAGTCACTAGCAAGTGCACTGAATGAATTGAATTATCCGAACAAACTGATTATAACCTGAATATTTTCGGTGTTGATCGTTACGGTAAGACATGGTGACAAATCCGCCAAATTAACTGATGTTAGTTTTAATCGTTAACCAATATTTTAACGATTAAGAGTTAAAATTTAATCAGTTTTAACTAACGATTAAGTTAAAAAGTTACCCATAATATTAACGATTAATTTTGATCGTTCATTTTTTTATCGTTAATTCCAATACTGAATGATATTGACGCATAAACCTTTAATATGAAATTAATCCATACATAAAGTTTGACTTTGCTAGTTAACGTTGAATATCAAACAAACAAGATGTATTAAAGCAAATTGCCAAATTTAAATAACTGTGTAAAATAAAATGTTTAATGGAGTTACCTCTTCTGCTCCATTGTCAGCTGATTTTTTCCTTTTAACTTGCATGGGAGTTTCAGGAACATCTGTTGTTACTCGGAACTGTGTTGGCAGCTTGTCAACATCATAGCCAAGTAGGCCTAAAACACACAAACATATAACTCGTCAGAGTTGATCAATTAAAAGTTATTAACCAGGCCAGGAGTGGAAAAGAAGGAATTAATACATTTTGCATTGTAATTTTAGTAGTGCAGATATTCTCTGACAATGATGTCTATGTCTTTGAAATGTAATAAAAAGGAAGTGTACTAAACATAACTTTTTCAATTAGTGTTTGTGTTTTTGTGGATCAGGATTTTTCTTTAATCAGTGTGAAAAATCAATTAATAATTTTAATTTTAAAAAATGAATTACAGCAGGGGTGCGCAAGATCTCGAAATTCTCAAGCAGTAACAAGAAATAACTCAATACCGTCTCGATCTCGTTGTCGAGAATAAAATTCATTTCTCGGTTGTACTTTTCTTGATTCATCCATAAATTTCTCGATACAGTAGAACGTCGATAATCCGAACGTCAATAATCCAAAACGTCAAAAATCCGAACGCGTTCCGAGGCAGCCCCTGCAAAAATTTTGCTTTCGAAAATTCCAATTATTGCGTCGTTATAATTTCACAGAAATCTTCATCGCAGTTTGACATTTTTATCTCTTTTTATCTTTTTTATAAACACTTCTTAATATCTGCTCTCACACGCCTTCACAGCAGACTGACTGTCAGTATTTTCACTGTCACGCTCATAAGCTGTTTTAGCGCTAGCAGTAAACAAACAGCGTAAACATACAGAAAGTTCATTCATTTCCAGGGTGTCTACTGGTTCCCAACAATAAAAATCAGTGACTTTTCAGTGACTTTCAGGCTCCAAATTTAAAAGAAATCAGTGACCTTATCGCAGATTTTAGTAACTCTCGGTGTTTTTTTTCAGTCCCTTACAAACTAAGTAGTAAACTTTAGGATATGTCAAATTTGTGCAAGTTACATAAATTTAGCCTAATTAAGTCCTCTAAACAGGTTGAAAATCAACAACTGGCTTGATAAATTATATATAATACATTTTTTTTACTATCTTAGAAAGAGGACACACATAATGCTTTAAGATTACAACCAGGCTATGTGGGACAACAATAGGCTAAAGTTAAATCAGTTAGAAAACTTCACCTTAAAGAACCATTATAAAAAAGATCATTAAAAAACAACCTTTTTAATGATGAACTAATTATAATTATAATGATAGCCTAGACTAGACTGTACAATCTAAAAAAGTACAATGAAAAAAGTCGACCCGAAGGCCTTTTCCTTATAATTTACAATATGTAATGCATTAACAGGGTGTCCACTGAACCATAAAAAAAAATCATGAATAATTCCAGGTTTTCCAGGTTAATTTCGCAAAATTTCAAGGTCAAAAATTAGAATCACAAAATATGAAATTTAATAGTTGTATAGGTTCATATGTAAAAAAAATGGAACGGTACAATATTTGCCAGTGTTATTAAAAGAATAATAAATTTTCCTACTTTAAGGATTGAAAAAATCTCAAACAATGTGATTCTCATTTTTTCTCTTCGTGTAATCATTATAACAGTGTGTCGTACATACAGTAGTGTACTATACAGTATTTTTTAAGTTTTTCGTTTGTGTTAACTATAATTTACAAGTGAACTTTTAATTATGTACTGTAATTGAGAGTTACAAGTGAAATCATGTTTGCCCTACTGTGTACGTGCAGATTCTTTTAAATCATAATATGTAAGTAGTCTTACAATTACATTACTGCTTGTACTGTTTAACCACTTTAATCGATTAAAGTGCTTATATTTTAGCCTAAATGGCATTTTCTTAGTTGTTTTCAAAAATTCGAACAAATTGGTAATCCGAACCCCCCTCGGTCCCAATTAGTTCGGATTTTCGACGCTCTACTGTACGTTTAAAAAATCTTGAGTTTTATTTTTGTATAAAACTTAAAATGTTACATTAGAATGAAAGGAATATAAACAGAAGTTTTCCAAACAACTCAACAGGGAAGTGATTAGGATATTGCAATGTCTTATTTTAATTAATTGACACTGATGAGAAATAACTTAGCATTGTAGAGATTGAATTTTATATAACCTTTGGTTTTTAGTAAAATAAAAAATGCCAATTTATTAATTAACTAAAAATATCTATAATTGTATAAAAATTATTAAGTTGCAGTGTAGTGTAAAGGGTTATTAATCAATAGTCAACTGTTAAAGTACATATCTATGACATACATTGTATTTTTAATATCTTTCATAAACTTAGTAACAGTAGCAAATCGAAAGAAGGTTAACTTATTAATAATTAACTTATCCCCAAATACTTTATATTCCTTTCAATGATGTAATCCTTTTTATTTGATATTTCTCACTCTCAATCATTGGTGGATCCAGGAGGGGGGGGGCTGTGGGGGTTATTACAATTTTTGTTTAACCCCTTAAGTGGCAGACAACACAACTTGTATCGAATAATTTCACCCACTAAATATTATCCAATCTCCATAAAACAAAAACCATTGGAAAGGAAATGTTTTAAACTTTCATTTTTGTGTTTTCAAATTTGTTCTAAAATGTATATTTACATATGTAATCATCGTTGTAAAATTGTAGTTGTCTAAATCAACTGATGCCGCGGGAGAAAGCTCAAGGAAATGACTCAAACTCGTAATTTTTTAAAGGCACATAACCGTTAGACAGACTTGTTTCGAGAAGAAGATAAGGACACCATTGGATTCGTCAAGATTTGAACTTTCTAACACGGTCTTCCAATCATTTGTCACTCTTATAGTTTCTTAGATATGAAGGTTTCTGTAAACCCTTATAGTTGCAATTATAGTTTTTCAACGAATGAGAAAGCACATTTTGCAATCGATGTATCTATTACAAATCGACATATTTGTTTAGTGATTTTTATATATAGATTTGAAGTAGAAGTTCTATATTTTCGTTTAATGTAAGGAAACCCTGATTTAAAGTACCGAGGCTATTCGGGTATTTCCGTGAAATACGTACATTTCTTCAACACACTAGGCGCATTAGCTGTTACCTTTTCCCATTGTCCACAGTGTCTGGCTGGAACTGTATACTATACGTTTGTGAGAGTTTTGTTTAGTTGTTCTAATGTAGTGAAACAAAGTGAAATAAGTTTATAGAATAAGGCTATACAGTTGAAGGTATACAGTTCAATTCTATGATTTATTCTCTACAATTTGTTATAGTTAAATTAAGTTTTTGGATAAAGCATATATTCCTTAATTTCTATTCAAAATGGATACTCGTGAAATAGTCTAAAAAGACGTTTTCAAACACTGTATTTCAAAAATTTATTCTACACCCCCGGGATAGGAGACAGCCTTCCCCCTTGAAAACCGGCTGGATCCGCCCATGCTCTTAACTTGAGATTAACATTTTAATTCATTCTTGTTCCAAACACGCTTTCTCGATCTTGCTAGATTGTATTTAATAAATTCTTGTTTCTCGCTTAATCCTAAACCTCACCTCTCGTCTTTTTCTCGATCTCGATAATTTGTATTAAACAACATCCAGTTCTCGTCTCGAATTCAACCTTGCACAATCCTAAATTACAGCATTTGATTATTGATGTGTTCAACTTTTCCACTCATTTAAAATGTCTGTATATTTTAAAGTATTTTGAATCACTTGTCACTGTTAGAACAGTGTTACTACTCGAATACAAAATATGTTAATCTATACCAACATTACCAACCAAATACTGCAGAATAAGATTAAATTAAAATGTGGACTTTGACCGATGCAGTCTTTTCTGGGGATGCATTTGGCTGCCCTTAATTTGCACTACCAAGAGAACACAGCAGACATCTCTTTTTCACATTGTTTTCCAGTTGGGAAAAATAAAACAAATTTTGAAACGGATTGTGGGTTATCTCACACGTTATATAGACATGTATATACTTATAAGTAATAGAATAAGTTAAAAAATACTTTTAATTTGACCGTAAAATGATCCACTTATTGGCAATTCGCCATATCACTGGTAGTACCGGTACCACGCTCTCGTTGTGCCAGATGAAATGGATACAGAGTTTGTGATTTTAGTATTTTTTATTGTGTTGATGACCTCTCAAGAGTAACATCTGAAGGAATAGTAATCCGTAACCACGGTAGTATAAATTTCTAATAAATGGATCATTTGACGAGGCAAGTTAAAAGACATTTATCAACCTATATTGTATTAAATTTAATGAACTATTCCATAATGGAATATGGAATTAGGTACACTCTCTGCTTAAATCCAAGACAGTGCCTATCCATGGTTCTTAAGGTTTCGCTGGCAAGTTTTTCTCCATCCATAGTTCTTTAGATTTTGTTAACCAGATTTTCTGACGATCTGAGGGTGTGAGAAAATGTTGAAAATGAATAGTTTATACAGATAATCAGTTTAACAAATGCTTACCCAGCAAAACTGCATTAAACAGATCCCACTCCAGTTCTGGTGAAATATCCTGACTGCCTGGTGCGTTACGAGCAGCGTACCATTTCACCACCAGAAGTATGGCCGCATCTTTGGGGAGCACGATTTTTAGCACACGAACACATTCTTGTACTAAAAAAAATTAATGCAGTTAAAACATTCTGTAAACACCAAAGTTTTGAGCTGGTGCTTACCCTCACTGATATGTGAGGTTAATTAAAAATATAAAAAAATACAGAAAAACGTTAAAAAGATTACAGATTGTTTCATAGTGTCTACACAGTGTTTCTGCTAAGCAATCAAGAGTAACAGGAAAAACCTTCTTATTGGACTTTCCTTCCTGTTATTTTTTTATTAATTCGGCTCACATTAAAATGCTGAAGTATTGAAATCTAGCGAAAATTTTTGTGTCTGTGAATATAATATATGCACTCACAGACATTGTAGAAAACTACAGTGGTGCCAAAATCTTCGTAATTTTATTGCGGAGAGTTGAAAAGCTTTTCAGCTTTCTAGTGTGAGTCGTAAAGCATCAAGGTTACGTTTTTGGGTCAAAATTTTGAAAATATTGGCTAAAATTTTGTGAGGTATCGTTACATGTATTTTTGGGTACGAGAAACCCGATTTTGACAGTTAAAAATTCGTACCACGTCGCGGTCGCGTTTTTGGGTCAACATTTTGAAAATATTGGCTAAAATTTTGTGAGGTATCGTTACATGTATTTTTGGGTACGGGAAACCCGATTTTGACAGTTAAAAATTCGTACCACGTCGGGGTCACGTTTTTGGGTAAAAATTTTGAAAATATTGGCTAAAATTTTGTGAGGTATCGTTACATGTATTTTTGGGTACGGGAAAACCGATTTTGACAGTTAAAAATTCGTAGCACGTCAGGGTCACGTTTTTGGGTCAAAATTTTGAAAATACAGTGTGGGGTATCGTTTTATATGTCTTTGGGTACGGGACCCTGATTTTGAGTTATTTTTGTAAAAAACACTTGAGCCGAAGTCTCGAAAAAGTGTTTCATTTTTTTATCTTGTTTATTTTATTTCATAGCCGTGGTAAAAAACAATTTTTGTTTGGCCAGGTCAAATTACCAAATCTTGCTAACATATAAAAAACTAATACATATACTTAAATAATTAAAAGTTAATGAGATTACAATAATAGTCAATTAAAATACTACAACTGATAACAGGTTCAAAACAACAAAACCTGAATTACAAGAATCAAAAAGCTTAAAACAACCCAAAACATATTTCAAGTCAAAATACAATAAGCATCATTTCTTTTCATTTCTGTATCCAGGCTTAAACAAAGTTTGCTTGGCCAGGTTAAAAGATATATACAAAACAAATTACAATAAAACATCCATATACAAAGGTAATAACAAACAACTATCACATTAACCATCACTTAAATTTAACACATCCACTAAAAAACAAAATTAGATTTTACAATGTAGCCAAGACTCGTCCTGTCTTAAAAAGTTAGAACTTCTTGTGTTACAACTATGAACATCCACGTTGTGCAATGTTTGACCTTTTTTCCACCAATGGATTATAGTTTCAAAAATATATAAACATGGAAAAGTTAGGGTGCCTAGTTCTTTAAACCCTTCTCTACAGGATGCCATTCTGTTTAGACCTAATATAATTCTTAATGCTTTTTTCCGTAAACGTAACACTCTACTAACCAAATTCATCGAAGAGTCACCCCGTAAGATAACTCCATATTTTAAATGAGGATAAATGAGTCCATAGTAGGACATAATAAGTGTTCGTTTGGTGCAATATTCTTTAGAGCAGTGTTTTTCAACCTGTGGGTCGCGGAGCCTCTGTAGGGGGGCGAGAGGTCGAGAAAACTTCAGTTTTTTTATACAACATATAATTTGTGAGACTTAAATAAAAAGTTGATAAGAGTTAAAATTATTATATTTAACAAAATTTCCATATAATCAATCATACAAGTCAGAAAAATGCTAGTTTAAAACATGTTATTACAAAAAATAACAGTTGAGTAAAGAAAAGGAAAAATTTTAAGTGTTTTTTAAATTTTACATAGTATTAAGCCTAACAACCTATATACAAAAATTATCACATGTAAATGTTATGCAAAAGACAAATACTTACATAACAAGGACAAAAATGTTTTTAATAACTTTTATCAATAAAACAATTCTGAAAATCGGTCTTGTACAAGTGTACAATGTAACACCGACCACACTCACAATGTCACAAATTTGTACCACACTCACGCTGGGTTATAAAAACGTTAACAAAATGATACTCTTTATGTTATTTACACAAACTCATTAACAAGAAATAAAACCTTCGAGTACTCGTTCATTTTAATGTGAAGGTTGCGCTTGAGTTTGTTCAATTAATTTCTCCCATCGTGGATCCGTTTTTGCTACATTAAGTATTAAATCGTTTTCCAAATTTAAGCGATTTCTTAGTTTACATTTTATTCGCGCCATTGATGAAAATGCCAACTCGCACAAGTACGAGGTAGAATATGGAATCAAACACTTCAAAGCCTCGGTTGTTAATTCCGGGTATTCTGTTTTTCTTTTTAACCAAAACGTATCCAAATTTTCAGACTTGAATTCCAAGTGTAACATCCCATCGGCAGATAGTTCCAACAGATTCTCTTTGAGCTTAGTTGCTAAATTTGCCTCGTTTATAGCTGCATTTAAAAACGGATTTAAGATCCATCTTTGCCCAGTGTTATCCGATAGCTCTTGCAGTGAGAAGTAATGACACAATTCTTTCTTCAAATTATATAACACCATTTTCATACCAGATATATATGAGTTGATGTTGATCTCGCTTCCGACTTCTTCAATGAAAGACTGTGTGGACGAAAATGAATCAAAGTTGTTTTGATTTATAGATGATGACCACAATTCAATTTTTTTTTATAAAGCCATGGGGTTTGTCTTTTGCTGTTATGACATTTTCATCACGCCCTTGAAGACTTTTATTCAAGTTATTTAAATGTTCAAATAAGTCAGAATGAAAAGCCAATTTTAAAAGGAATTCCGGGTCAGAAATGAATTCAGAGTAATGTGACTTGGCTTGCTGTAAATATACTAATAGTTCAGGGCGAAGTTCCATAACTCTGGTCAGTACTTTGCCTTTTGATAACCACCTAACCTCTGTATGGTAAAGGAAATTGCGGTGTAGTGTCCCCATATCTTCACAAATGATTCGAAACAATCGAGTCTGCAATGCTTTTCCTTTAATAGAATTTACAATGTTAATAATAATATTAAGAACTTGACTGTATTCTTGTGGTAATGATTTGGCTGCAAGAGCTTGGCGATGGAGAAAGCAATGCATCCAACAAGCGAATGGCATCTGTTCTTTCAGTCTAGCAATAAATCCACTCTTCGCACCAGTCATGGCTTTTGCTCCGTCACTACAAATAGCAATGCATTTTTGTGCCCAATCGATATTCATATCTTGCGTAGCTTCAAGGAACATGTCATGCAAGCATTGACCTGTAGTATTTTTGGGAAGTGCCTTGCAAAATAGTATTTCTTCCATTATTATTTCATTGGATTCAAAACGCACAAAAGCTACAAATTGCGCACAACCCGCAATATCCGTTGATTCATCAAATTGCAAGGATATAAAAGAAGTTGTCTTTATTTTTTCTATGGCTTGATCACGAACATCAGTCGCCATATTGCTTATCCTGCGTTGAATGGTATTGTCAGAGAGAGGTATACTTTTGGGCTTTTCGACCTCTTGCTTGCCAAACATAATCTCTGCTATATCTAAAGCCGCTTGTAAAATCAAATTTTCGGCAATATTGTGAGGTTTCCCTGCTTTAGCAATACGAAAAGCTACTCGATAACCAGCGAGCAACGCTTTCTCATTTAGGTTGGACATTTGTCCTATAGCAGTTTTTTGATGTTCAAGAGCTTTTAATTTTCGCTCGAAAAATTCCACGGGTTTATTTTTTTTATTAGGGTGTTTAGGTGGCGTACCAACTTCGATAGCTTCATGCTTTCTCTTGACAAAATTTCAAAGCAAATTACGCACTGCGGTTTACTGTCAATCACAGTAAACTCAAATTTTAAATAGTTGTCGTCATAAAGACGGGTTTTCTTTATTACACTACTCCCGCTAGATGTTGATGGTTCTGATGATCTTTTCATGAATTTATCCATTTTCAATTATAACAACTCAAATAAATATGTACCGTAAAACAAGTGGTTCGCGCTCTTCAAACAACTAAACAGCAGACATGACCACGCGTGACTCACAAATCAGTCTATAATTACTCCAACTCCAAAGCACCTTACAGTCTACATAACACCGAAACACATACAGTCGCTGTCTTGCATCAAACTGCCTTGGCCGTGGTCGACCGCCGTATTTATAGGCCAGCGCATTCTCGCTAGAATTATCTCGAAGCGTAAAGAAACGTCTCGAAACTTGTGGATCTTTCGTGGACTACCAGCACCATCTGTTGCTAACATCCGGAACCTGCACTAGTTCCTAATGTTACCAACAGATGGAGCTGGGAGTCTAGGCCCTAACGATATATTTTATTTATTTATATACATCTAATATGTTTGTATTTGTTTGTTAGTTATCAATTGGCCACGTATTCAATTTAAAATTATATGTTTTACGTACTTAATACTTAATTATATGTTTATATCAGATTGCAAATAACGCAAACGCCTAAAATTTTTGTAAGTATTACATATTTTTAACATACATGGAAAAAAGGGTTGGGGGTCGCGAAATATTTTTTGATACTAGGGGGATCGTGTCATGAAAAAGGTTGAAAAACACTGCTTTAGAGCAAAAATACCAGAAATTACTTTCTTACAAACAACATGTTCCTTCCACACAACATTACTGTCTATAACCAAACCTAAGAATTTAATGATTTTCACCTCTTTTATGATATCATTTCCCAACATTACAGTGGGAGTCGACTGATTATCACTAAGCTTTAAACTATCAACAAAGATACAGTTTTGTCTGGATTTGAGAGCAAGTTACTTTCTGAAAAGTACTGACTTGTTTCATTGACACTTACAAAAGTTGTTTGTTCCAAAAAGGAAAGGAATTCAGCCTGCACCATGACTGTTGTATCATCAGCATACTGCACAAGATGGTCAGTACTTAGTAATGATGACAGATCCCTAACATAAATAATGAGCAAGACAGGTCCGAGTATAGATCCTTGAGGGCACCAAACTCAACCTGAACCTCTTTTGACAACATCTCTGTCACCTGGACTCTTTGACATTTATTATTGTGGTTATGGTTGTGACATTTCGTCTGCAAACAATTATAGTAGAATCTTGTTCAGCATTCAGGCAAGAATTGCCATCTTGTGACGTCATCAGATATGTATTACGCACCACAAGCTTTGGAAGATTCTAGAAGTATTTTGGCGGCCATTGCCATCTTTTGTCATCATCATAAGGATTGCATCACAGGTTAATTTTGATTTCAGTTCATGATTTATGAATTTAATTATTTCTATAATTTACTAATGAATTTTTAATTTGCTCTGATTTTATCCTAAGTTTACCTTCGACTAAAAACCAACCATTCTTTGTAATCTGGTTAAATCGAATTGAAAATCTACTTTTAATGATACATTATTTTTTACTGTAATCATTAATATAGCAGATAAATTTAGAAGAAAAAATCAACTTACAAAAAAACAACTTTGTAAGAAAAGGACAAACAGACTAAAAAGACTTTCAAGCAAAACTGGCGACTTTGTTTTGAACAATTTTGACTGGAAGCACAAGTAAACGCCAATCGTTGCCCGATGTTTGTTTCACTTTTACTACAAACTACATCGCCTACATTGTTTACGATGACTTTTCCTTAGAATAACAGTTTTTTATATATATAACAAACCCTTAAGTTTTCACATATGCACTATAATTTACTTGAAGATTGATGACTGTTTCGAGGACAATTATGCATGTTTAGTAACATAGCACCGCATCATCGATTAATCGATCGCTATAGACCATTGCTATGCAGTATCTGTTCATGGTCGTTCTTTTACAATCTTATGCTACACTTCAATTTCTACTTCTCAACGAGCGATGCAGTGCATTCAGTATAACACTAAAATTAATTACTTAGATCGACAGCAGTTTCAAGACCTCAAGCAAGCGATGATCCTGTACACAGGAGGTAAGCCGTTACAGCTATACTAAAACACGAAATACAACTTGGTAAGTTGCTACAGTTAATATTGTTACTACAATTCATCTTCCTATTATACAGTCCACTTCTAACAGTTAAAAAACCAGCAAAAGTCAAAACAGTATATATATACTTTAATAAACTTTTGATAATACTTGTTAATGTTTGTATTCTTCAAGACAAAGTTAACATATTTAACTATTACAACTTATTTAATATTTCAACAACATATATTACTGGGAGCAAGACAAATGTTGACGGTAAAATTCACGGGTTGGTTAGCCCCGATATACGATTAGATAAAAGTTGTAAAGTCAAGGTTTTTGTTGTGAATTGACATACAAATCAGCTGAGGATTAATCATTTGTTAAAATCGTGTTTTACAAAATAAAAACCAGAAATCCAATGAAATAAATGTGTTAATTGATGAGAATGCTTACCCAATGGAGAAGAGCAGACTTCGGGAAATGCAATGCGGAACATGCTTCCATTAAGAAACTCCTAAAAAAATAAAATAATCTGCTTTAGAATACAATATTATATACACTGAAACCTCGTTTATCCAAAATTGATGGGACCAGACGCTTTCCGGATAAACGAAATTTCGGATTTTGGCATTTTTTACCATAAGTTAGCCTTCTTTATACGCGGTAGATGCATTCCAGAAAAATGCCGTGTAAAACGAAACTGCTTATAACAGGGACTGTTTATAGACTGACGTGATAGCCAAAAATAGAACGTCATACAGCTTAGTATTGATTTTTATCAATGTTATAACTTAGAAATGTATATGCTCTAGACAGCACTGATATCTGGTGCAGCATATAATGTAAAAAAGAGTTCGATATGAACATCCTGCCTAGGACTATGTCAAGTAAGGTTAGATCTGCCTATGTGCGGTACAATTATTGTAGTTAAAGTTTAAGATTTAAGATACAAGTTGTATCAGAAATTATCATTGTATAATATATTATGTGGTCTCCAATAAACACCTACACCAGATTGTGTGTTGTTATTGGTTAAAAACCCAACAATCAAGTATTATATTAAAATTAAATTTAGTAATTTAAACAAACGATTTTATTTTCAAATTAATTTTAGTGGCTAAATTCTCAACAAAATAAAATGACTAAATTCTGTACAAACAATACAGTAAATGAAAAATGTGTGCATATAGTGCAGGTGTTTTACATTTCACACATATTAAAACATAAATAAATTGATAAATAAATTGATTAAATTAAGTTAAAAAAAGATAAATACAGTGTAAGAGGTCATAAAAATCAAAAAGATATACAATAGAATAGTTTTAACCAAATTAAATTACAGAAAAATATTTTGAAAGAATTTAAGTTTTTTACTACGTTTTAGATTATTACTCGTGACCAATATTTTCGCTACTGACAACGAACGATAGCTTGATGCCTTGATTTGACTAAGTTCTAAAAATAGACAAACCCCGACAATGACAGAGCAAGTCAGGGTGGGTATAGGTACCGTTGTATGAGAGCACTGACCTTGAGGGGAGAGTGAGATGACAAACAACGCGCCATCACTTATAAAATTAGCAACTGTATCCTACACTCCAAACATCTTAGCTCAAATACTAAATCTTTCGAGGACTTCTCTTTTACCGTGTAAAAGCAAAATCGCGTAATCCGGTACCGCGTGTAACGAGGCCTGCCTGTATTAGGCCCACAGTTTTAAGGAAAAATCAAATAAGTTGTGGTAGAAAATTACAGAAACAATAAAATAATTTATTTTGTGTTACATTTAAACAACTAATCAACTAAAATTGAGATTTTTATAATAAATTAAACAAAATATTTACAGTATTAAAATTTTTTATCAAAATTATGTCCGGATAGACGAATTTTGGATAAATGACGTTTTAGTGTATGTAATTTATCAACTCCTACTTAAATTATGTATGTAATTAATTTAGTGTATGTAATTGAACCACTTTTCCAACAGTACGAAAGAACAAAACATTTAACTTGTACTTTTAAATTTTTAAATAAGTAACAAGAGTTGTAATCTAGAGACGAAAGTGAAAAATTTATGATTTAAATCGTTGAAAGAAATATTATTTGTGTGGAATAACTTATTAAGTTAAACTTCTTTGTATTCACAATAAACTCTAAAAATAAAACTTGAGTTTCAAAACGAGTCACAAAATATAAAACAGAAATAATCTATTCTATTTATAACCACTTATTTATAAATATATTCTTGTCAACAATATCAATACAATATCAAATTATTTCTCACTACAACTTCAGATTTCCCCTGTACACAACCAGGTGTAATACTTTTCTTGCAATATATTATAAATTTATAACATACAAAATAAATTGTAAATTTAATTGCTAACGACTGATAAATACAGTGTTAAGTTTAGATTAAGGTAAGCAGGCCATCATTCCTGGTTTAGGTGACTGATTTTTTTCTTAAAAAGTACGAGGGTAGGCTGAAAAGAAATGCACACTTGCTTGTACAACACGAACAAAAAGAAATAGCAAGATCGGGCAAAATGTACATTAAAGCAGAATTCCTAAGCTTCAAAATCATATATTTATTTTTTATTTTTCAACATAGACACCGTCTAGACTAACACATTTCTCCCAACATGTAAACAAGTTTTTTTCTTCCGCCACTGCAAAATTCTCTCGAATCTAGGACTTGTTAGGTGCTTTCACATCATTGTCCAAGGCGTATTGGGTGTAAGGTCTCTCGTGGTTAGAGAAAAAAAATCGCAAGGCACAAGATCGGAGGAGTAAGGAGGGTGCGGAATCGGTTTAAACTTCAGGTTTCGTAGAGTCTTTTAATTGTGTGCGAGGTGTGTGGACGAGTGTTGTCATGCTGTAAAATTATTGGCATCAGGCTGCCTCTAACAAGACAAACTCAACATCAGAGGTGTTTTAGAGTCTCTATGTACCGAGAAGAATTTACCGTTGGGCCTTGTCCCAGATATCGGTCACATAAACTCAGTGAGCATCCCAAAACACAGTCAAAAGAAGTTTTTTTGTGGATGGTTGTGTTTTGAACTTTTTCACCTGAGGAGATATTCAGCGCTCTGTATTTTCTGTTCTGGGTCGTAATGATGGACCGTTGACTCGTACCCCGTCACAATATTCAAAAGAAAGACATCTTCGTCTCGGTAGCGCTGCAAAAGTTGCTCGCAGCATTCCAATCGATGCTGTTTGTTTTCGTCTTTGAGACGATGTGGTACCCATTGTGTACAGATTTTACAGTATCCTAATTGTTCAATAATGAAGCCAACATGTTCCTTGGATATTCCAATACGGTTTGAGATACGCTTTCGAATGATTCGCCAGTCATTTTGAATCAAATTGTCGTCAAGTTTGCGATGTCTATCGTGTTTGGCCCTTGATTGGATGTCCGCAGAGCGTGTTTCATCAACAATTATGGTTTTTCGATTAAAAAACCCATCGATTTACAGTAGACCTTTCAACAGCATCGACACTATAAACAGCCTTTAAACTTTGAACGACGATGAATCTCAGTAGGAGCCACTTTTACAGCAGTTAAAAATTTGATAACAGGTCGTGGTTTAACTTACGTTGACATAGCACTAGAATACGCCTCCATACTTCCACTACTCAAAATACAGTGGATGAACGCAAGACCTTCAAACTGTGCATGTGTATAAAGGGGGAATGTTACGCTTCTGAAAGTCATTTAATTTGCGTTCTACGAGCACGTGTGCATTACTTTTCAGCCTACCCTTATAGTTTGTATTTAAAAAAGGAAAATAAAGATCCTTTTCATAAAATAATCTGTAGCGGACTAAATTTGAACAGACTAAATTACATTAAATTATAACCTTCACGTTAAATTGATAAATTTTAGAAATTGATTATAAAATCTTATTTTTAGGGACGTTAAGGAGGATTCTGAAAACTATAAAACACGTACAAAAATTTCAAAATGCCACCTATGCAACCGTTTGTTTCATCGGGAAGCACAGCAGATATTGTATACAATGTTTTGGAAATTTTCAATGTGAGATCAAATGCTGTTTGATCGTTATCTTTGCATGATTTTAATTTTGGTAAATCTGAAAAAGTTGCAAAAGCATATACAAACAACTTGACTGTTTTAAAAAAGTACGAGAATCTCTAGTTCTGTTAAGTTAAGTTCAGCTCCTTCATTGGTTTAAATCGTAAAATAAACAGACACAAATACCACAATCAATAAATAAAGGAGAGCATGTGTACTCACCAATGTCACACGACATCCGACAGGGTCTCTCAAAGCATGCACATGTCCGTCCTTAGTTGATGTAATCATGGCAATGTCTTGGTCCGTTTGATCTGATAAGCAACTGATTGAAGGAACTGGAGACAAGAGATGAACTCTTTCATCAAATAATGCTTCACCTGTTTTTGTCGAGGACAGCAGACTACTTCTCCTACAAAAACCATAAACCTTAAAAACTTCAAAATAAACAATCTACCCAATAAAGGATTCCTACACAATTTTGGTAATCCATTACCCTGATTTCTCTCAACTTCCCGGACTACTCACAGCATATTTTGAAATTATTTTACTACAACATTCCCATTACATTGTAGTGACATGAATTCTAATGCTAACATTTCTGCCTTCTCCTCTACAGCCAATCACCATCCACAGACTGTAGAATTACTCCAGACATCTCACTGCCATACGAAAACGGGTGCGGGATAATTGAGTCAGTTTTGAGCCGCTAGAGTTCAGGTGCATATCTACTGTAACTTATTAGCAGTCCGACGTTGTCAGATTGCAAGAGTGATGGGGTGGGGGCGAGTGAGTCCTGATCAAGGTCACGTCGTTATCACTGCCCTATAATAGAGTCGTATCCTACTATTCTACCATTCAAGCAATAGTGCTTCTGTACACGTTGGTGAAATAGTTGCTCAGGAACGTATCACTTACTAAAATGAACATCACTAAAAAATAAGTATGCGTATTTTATTTAGAACAAAACGAAAGCAACATTTCAAATTATATTATAAACTAAAAAATAAAAACAACAGAACTCCGTAATAATTGTGAAAGTAACACATCCACAAAGAAACATCAATGTAATCTACATGTATATTTTACCTGCACAAAAAAAAGTGCACTGTGTTCACTGGTTGAACACATATACTGACACATTTATTATATATGTTTTAAATCAACACTAGCAGCAAAACTATTATAATTTAATGTACATGGATTGTTAACTGCATTAGTATTGTTCCACGAATAAGTGTATTATAAGCATTTCCCAAAACTAGCGTTTTAATTCTCACATAAGAAATAAACCGGTAAATTTACACAAGTACACAAATTATCCTTATAAATAAAAAAATCAAATGCCTGGAGATGTCTCTAAACCAAACCTACATACCAAATTTCATGAAATTCAAATAATCCGTTTAGTCTATAGCTCACCGAACATGCAAACGGATAGACAACTTTGCAAGAACCGATTTTTGCCTCACGGGACTTTAAAACGGATATTTCGGCAAAAATTTTAAAACAAGAGTTTTTCACAGAATTTTCAGTCGATTTTGAATAAATTGGGTTTTATAATTTTACTTTTATAACTAGGTACCCTTAAAAATCAAACATCGAAAAACAAAACAGAAATATATCAAATCATACCAAACGTACAGACAGACAGACGAAAAACGTTGCCAGACCCACTTTTTGTGACTCAGGGTACCTAAAAACAAATATTTTCACAACGTCGATTTTTTGTAGTTTTCGTGGAAATTACAATTTTGAATAAACTGGCTTCGTTCAAATTTTCAACATACACCTGGTATTATTTATTTCATTTCATTAACTTTAAATCAAAACTACATGAGTTATGTATAGTACATTTAACAACAAACGATCACATAATGGTAATTTTATTCAGTTAAAAATATTTTGTTTCTATTTTGAATAAAACATTGATTAATCCAAGTGCGCATAACATTGCACGCTTGTATTAAACTAAATAATTATATATATGAAAGGCAAATGTTGTCTAATAACCACAAATGACATTACTTTAGAAACACAAAGGAGCGGCTAGAATATTTTGTTATTGCAGGAGTTTTATGCAACATTTGTATTTTAAATTTTAGGTTTTCCATAGTAGTAATTTCTTTATCTAAATAATTATCTAATATCATTCTGTTTGTCACAGATTGATATATTATATTACCGAGTGTATTAGCCTAGCCAGACATAAAACAATAATTATAATTTTAATTGAAGTTGATGAAAGAGTATTGGATGTTATAAATTTAACACTCAACTAAAGAAAACTCACTCAATATTTAAAATGTTTAATTTGCAAAGCCTTTAAGTAGCCAAGCTACCATGGTCAGGCACTGTACAAATTAAATTACTAAAAAGTAAGTACTGAAAGGATTTGCAAATAACATGATTAAAATATTAAATTTTTATTTAGTTACGTTAAAAAAAGGTAATTAGTAATTGTTAGATTTAGAATGGTAGGAGAGGCAAAAGGCGTGCGTTATATGCGAGTCAAAAACAACTGTGCCGTAAATGTTTGAAAACGTTATTGTAGATTTTTGTTTTATTTGTTTCCCGTACACTTCTGAATATATTAGGTAGTATGTACTTAACACTGTTGTTGACCCATTTCCTGCATATTTCTGGTAGTTTTGGAAATATGAACATACTCATTCCTTTAACTTTATGGGCACTGTTTGTACATTTCTTGAACGAACAAAGGTCGCGTGACATGATTAGTGACATTTGTTTGTGCGTTTTTTGTGTTTCATTAAATGTGTTTTACGACGATCTCACTAGTGAGAGAAATAGTTTTATTTAACTGTGTATTTTTATGGTGATATGAATTAATGTGACCAGAAGATGGGGTAACCCGAAACTGCACTCTTCACATCGAGCAACATAATACAGGATTGAATAAGACGTATACAGGTAAATTTATACCTATTTAACATATTTTGTTAATTAACTTGTGCTATATTTTACATAGGAGCATAGCCGAAGTCAAAGTAGTTTATATATATAACAAAAGACTTTTTGAGCACTTGCAAAGGAATGATTGTATTAATTAACCAATTTTTTTTTAATTGTCTCATTGAATAAATTATTTTCTAATTCTTTGTAAAACTTGTTTGTGTTTAATTACTTGTATAAGGTAAGAAAGTATAAACCTGCTTGAACTAAATAGAGTCAGGGTTATTCTATCTTATCAAAGTTTATAGTTTTATTATTATCCCATAAATACATTATAGAAATGGCTCCACAACGTGGGCTTTAAGAAAGGGAATTTTAGTAACATTATACTAGCCACACAGCACGGATGTCAATGAGTTTTATGAGATGTATTTTATCTAGTCATCTCTTCAGCAGGTATTGACATACCTCCAACCCTACCTTTCCTCATCGATTCATTGATAATTTTCTCCATTTTGTGCAACCTCTTTTTTGGGTGGCATATCACAAATCATGTACGTTTTAAATGCACTCTCTCAAGGACCAATTGACCTTCAAAAATATGTATGTAACGTGCTGTGCTTACACAAGCCGTTTACAAACAAATTTATTAATAGAAAAATAAAAAAAAAATAAATAAAATTTTGACAAATTATTTCTAAGTTGATTTTAATAAAAAAAAAATAACCTTTACTGTGCAACAATTATTTATAATATCCTACCTTCAATCCATATACTTTACTTATTTAATTATTAATTCAAAATATTACAACACATTATTCCCTTATTCCTAACAAAAACAATCAAACATAACACCAAAATTGAAGTTAGGTTATGTTGTAGTCAGATCTGTGTCTATCACAATTGACTATCAAATCTCTGTTACGCATTAAATTATCACATCTGTGCGTACAGTTAGTTGGCTACAAAATGGACTCGTCTGGTAGCTTGGCATCTATGTCTCTGCACATAGAAACCTTTACCGCCAAACGTATCACCTTCACCAACAACCGACGCCATTTTATATTACTTATGAAATACACTGAAGTTAATTTTCTAATTGCAAGGTTCGATTTACCATAAAGTACTTCTGGGAAGGAAAAAACTCAAATTAAGAAACCATAGTAGTTGGCATTAATACTTTAATGCACCATTTTTTAGTTTGTTAAAACATACAAATAAATGAATAAATTATATTGGCAAATCATTACCACGCTTACCAAATTCAGACACTCAATCATATATACTAATTATTAACCTTTTCATTCTAAATCTATAACAACTTATATTATTAAAATATTCAAATGCAGACTTAGTTAAACTTAAATTATTACTTACGAATCTTTATTTTATAGTGCACTTTTGAAATGAATTTAAAAAAGAGAAAAAACTTACAAAACTTTTGAAATTAATTTAAAACAAACAAACCCATTATATTTTTTAGTTCGTAGCACTCTAGCCTCGTCATATTTGATTCACTGGAACACTCGTTGAAAGATTCTTATGTGAAAATGTTCAAATCACACCGCGCCATTACTCAAAACTTTCAAAGTTAATTCTTTTATACTACATCACGCACAAATTTACATTGTCTTATAAAAAAGTGCACGGCACTGTCTCTACTTTCGTTAAAACATTATTTAACGGTAATTAAACCTCAATTACCGCTAAATACCACATTGTGAAAGCATTTCACAAGACTACCGGCAACAGGTCCGCACTCTATCAAGTCTACTAGATGATTGAGAACAAAGGTTCTTCCTTCTTAGCGTCCTTTTCTGTATGAGACGTCACATCGCGTGATCTTGCCAGGGAGCGGCAATAGGATGTCTCCCTACATTGAACATGGCCTGTTACCAACATCTCACCAAAATTCTGTCCTTGTTAGTCACAGCATCATAGATGAATTATACATGCTACAAACATAATATATCAAGTTTAGTTCCTTCAATGTCTGTAATTGTCTTTCAATATTTATTACTCATGGGCTAGAAATTCAGTGAATCACTTCTTCAACCTTCCCCAACACTGTTCAATGTTTTGTATTTTGAAAAATCGTGAGATACAATTTAATAGTTTAAACAAGATTGAATTCAAAATTGAAAAAGACTTTAAGTAAGATTTATTATTTTATGTTATTTATTAGAAACGTCTGCATTTCCCTTTGAATTTCTATGTTTATTATTTTTTATGAAAATACTAAGTTTTTTTAAAATAGGCTAAAATGTCCAAAATTTACATTGTGACCCCCTTTACGTTATACCTTTATTTCCCTGAAACTCACATATATTACATGTACTGTAGTTACAAATCAAAATGTTCATGACTAAACTGAAAAATTGTATTACTCTTGAGAAGCGGTATGGGCCTGATGGTTTTTAGGTTTTCTTTGTATATCAATTTGTCTATTATTTCAGGCCTGTAACCG
This sequence comes from Philaenus spumarius, assembly GCA_018207615.1. Lineage (NCBI taxonomy): Eukaryota > Metazoa > Arthropoda > Insecta > Hemiptera > Aphrophoridae > Philaenus > Philaenus spumarius. The sequence goes on from JAGFPH010003515.1 coordinate 45,566, forward strand.
TTAGCTATGGCAATATGTTTGACAACCAAAAAAACATACATATCCATCGAATTCGGTAATAGACTTGAATTCCAACTCAGGAGAGAGCTCATTAAGCATAATATAATTTTATCATATAAAACGACTAACAAATTAGAAAACTTTTTTAGGCCTAAAAGTAACTCCAAAGTCAACAGAAATAGTTTGTCTGGCGTATATAAAATAACATGCACTGATTGTGAGAAATTTTACATTGGCCAAACGGGACGTTCCTTTGCCATACGGTTCAAAGAACACATACCACGACCAACAATAACTGAACAAAGATCCCACTTCGCCCAACACCTCATGGACCACGATCACAAGTACACTTCAATAGACAATAACCTAAAAGTACTTCATACTTGCAAAAAGGGCTATCTTTTATCAGCACTGGAAGAATTTGAAATATACGCCGCAACCAAAAATAAAAACCAAAACCAAAACTTATTGAATGATAAGATTAACTATCGGTCCAACGAATTGTACAATACTGTGATCCGACTGAAGGAGGGGTTCAGATTGCTTGACTAACAGACCGCTTAGTACGGTATTGACGATCGCCCGGTGTACATGTTCAACCAGTGCGGCAATAATAAAACATTAATAAACTAGACTAGGGTAACGATTCATGGCGCCATACCATGATTATGTGTTTTTATTGTGTCAGTGTCTTTGTGATAATAATTATAATTTATTTATTTATGACTTGCAGTCCAATAACATTGTAATTAAATGTATAAATGTGCCAATAATATATAGAAGACGACGCCAGTACAGGCGGAATTAAATCAAATTAGGATCTGAAGATGACGGTATAACCGTTGAAACCGGTCATCCTAACCAGGACACATTTTGGATTATCGACGGAATGATACAAGGTAATTAACCTATTGTAATATTAATCTAATACACAATCCAGGAAGCCAACATACAATATGTTTAAATTGCGTGTGATGTTTAAAAAAATATATTTTACAGCCATTTATCAAAACCAAGTACATTCATACTATAATACAAGTTCTGTTTAATTGAAAAAGCCACACGTTGGGCCGTCAAATTATAATATGAAATGAATTCTATTATTCTGTGAGAAGCCTCACGTTGGGAAAGCCAAATTTATAATATGAAATGTTATAATATATATTATTTAAAATTGAAATGCCCCACTAGTTGTGGAAACCAAAACTTATAATATGATATTAATGAATTTTACTATTCTATTTGTTCCAAACTTCTACAATGATTCACTCTTTATGGTTAACAAATTTGTACTTTATTAAATTGAAATTACTTTCTCTTTACACAATTATTTTTAAATTTACTAGAGCACTGAAACAATATTATTTTCTTTGATTTATGGGCTTAATATATTAATGACTGTACAAATTTTAATTGATATTCTCTCTCTCTCTCTCTCTCGGGTTAAAGAGTACCTGGCTAGTTAAATATGCAATCACTTAATATTACACTTAAAACTACTACAAAGAAATATTACAAACTAAATTATTATTATTAAAAAAATGTTCACTATTATATATATATGGCCAAATCGAAGTTAAATGAAATGTTCTCAAGTCTATTAATTTAGAAGATCAAATTTCTGGTACTTTGTTATATGGGTTGGTAAAATTGGTAGAATATTACCTAGGCTGCAGATTCTATTATGTGCTAATACAAACAGGTTTACTTATTATAGCTCTGATATTTAATTTTAGTTTTCTTCTATTCAGTGTTTAAAGTCTTTAAGTAAATTCAATTCTTCTTATAAATTTGGTTTAATTTACTGCTCATCAAAATGCAACTGTGTTATATGGGTATTCAGAAAGGACTCTAAAAAGAAGCCTATAAATTTAAACAATTACCGCTTCAAGAATCGATACGGCCATTTATAGTTTAACTCCATAACTTCTGTTAGCAGTGTTCATTTGCTTAGCGTGTATGTAGTCACGTTTTATTAAATATAACGAACTTTACAACTACCGTTATATTTTATGTCCTTGGTATCACTTTTTTAATTGTATTAAATGTTTATTTCACTTTGAATTGTTAATAAAGTCCAAAATATCCATTTTATATTTTCACATAACAGTATCGTATTGTATTTCTCACAGCTGTTTTTGAATCCTGCTCCTTTTCATTGGTCACAGTTTAGACAATGGCATCACCTTTGCCGTGAATCGAGTTTGTTTTACTTACGCGACTGTATTTTAGGTTATTGGAACACACTAACTTTCTTTAGAATTTTACAAGTAACTTAATCATTTATAATTCAAATTATACACAATGCTTCTACTTAATTTATAATTTCATTCACACTAAAACTAACTTAATCTATATCGGTTAAATACAATGATTTTGTTCTTACTTGCCTTTGTTTTATTTAGGCTAATTTTAATGATTAAAATTTGATTTATTTATGCTATACGGTAAGTTTAATTTAATTTAGCTTAAGCTTGTTATCATTTGTGTATTTACTGTGGTTTAATTTACTCATTCAAAATCCCGAAGTTACTTTATTAAGGTATTAATTTTGACTGCTCTAGGCTAGGCTATATAAGTTAGGTTGGTAGGTTCATACTGAATCTTACATTTCATTGTATTTTTATTTGTTAACCAGGACTCTTTAACTTTGAAATTATTTAGATATATACAAAATGTTACAATACATTAGAATCGTATAATTTGACCACGTTAGTAAACTTACTTTGGAAATGGTGAGTTTTGAATGAAACCCGCAGCAACAGATGATAAATAGAGAGAGCTTGCATGAGCAGTGTTTATCCCCGCAACATGCACTTTCCCTACAGGTGTTGTTCCTGTGTAAAGGCAAACACCTCCATGTGGTTCCAGGACAGCAACCATTCGCATTGCCTAAACAAACCTCATTCTGATTATACAATTGAAAAACTTTAAAATAAAGTGGTTAATGAGCCTGCATTAAACAAAATATCTGATTAAAAGTAGTCAAAATGATAACTGTTTTTAATTTATTATTATTATTACTATTTACTATTAATGATGGCAACATATGATATTGATGTATGCAACCTTTACGATTACAAAAAATTAAATTTGTGAATTTAGTTGAACTTAAAATACCCCAAGTTGGCTGCACCATTTTGCAACATTTAAGTTAAAAACATTTTTTTAAATGATGAATTTAATTTGAATTGTGAATTTAGTTAAAATACCCCAAGTTGG
>JAGFPH010003515.1:53997-86340 GCA_018207615.1 Philaenus spumarius
TTTTTTTTAAATAATGAATTTAATTTGAATTGTGAATTTAGTTAAAATTATTTTATTGCATTATGAAGTTAAAAGAATTTATAATTTGATCTCTAGGGTTGAGTCCGTTTGGACTGGAAAGTACCCTCCAGCATGGAAAATTAGGTGAAACCAAAAAACATTAGAAATGGAAACAGATTTTATGATAGAGAACCTGGCACGTATTTATTGAATAAAATCTATAAAAAAGAATATTATCTATATAGAAAGAAATACCTGAAAATGACAAACACAATACTTTGAAACGTAGATGAAAGCATAAAATTACATTCCAGCTGGTTTGTTATTTTACCGTCTTTTTATCATGCACTTTTAAATCGCTGTTCCCTTTGTTCTGCGTTGAAGGTGTTCTACTTGCAGGTGTTACATGTGTAGCAAGAATTACATTCGTAAGAGTGTGATTTATAAAGTATTAGTTATGTTTATCCTAGTAAACCTCCGTGAAAAATCACAGGCAGGCAAAGCAATTCTTAAGGCTGAAACCACACTGCGCCAAACAATATGATTGAAGCAAACCGAAATAAAATTTTTCAGTTTGACTGAAACATTCCCAACCCACATTGAAATGAACAGTTCACTCAAAGTTCCCAGGCATGTGCTTGTAGATACGTCTCTCCCTTTTTAAAAGTGTCAAAAGTATCGTGTTAACCATTGTCTTACAATATTCTATTTTACTGTCGTAGTACGACGGCCGTTTCGGCTATTAGTAAAACACGTAATTTATCAAGTAGCCTACTATTACGTTTTAAATTAACAACATATTTTGTAAATTATTTAAATGAAATCGTAAAATTGACTACGGCTTTCTAACATTATGGCCTAGAAAGTAATTTTAAGTCTAGGCCTAACCTAACATTTTTGTATGTATGTTGCCGTTAAGGCAGATAAAATAAATTAAACATACACACAATAATTTTAGGTTAGGCGAAGAATGATGAATCAACATTTCATGTTTACGGAACGTATTTACAATGAGTGGACATTTAACTGTGTTTACCATCTTAGCTCTGATGTTATAATTAATTCTACACCTTTATTGTAATAACATTAAACGTATGCAAACAGTAAATATTTGTATAAAAAACAAACTAATAATAAACGGCAATTGAAAGATTAAAATTTAACTTTTAACATTAGTTCCGCCTTGTAAAACAAATAATAAATATAATTGTGTATATAAAGCACTGTTAAAAACAGGCTAGAATAGAAGAAGAAAGATTTTTACATCCCTTCAATAGTAAAATTTTTGATTCAAACCGGGGTTCTTCAAACACCAGGCGTGACTGGGTACGGCTGAGGCAAACAAAACGTTTGACCGAGTCAGTGTGAACGTGTTTCCTTTACTACCTTTCAAACTGACTCAGGCTGTTTTGTTCGATGCAGTGTTGATTCACCCTAAGAGTGTGATTTATAAAATATTAGTTATGTTTTGTAACGATTTTTAGGTTAAGCGAATGATGTAATAAGCCTAGGTTAATGACGGAATGATCTGATTTTTGAATAGCAAAGTAATAAAAAAAAACTAACTTTTATTAATGATAATTAATTGTTAAATAAACCAAGCGTGCGTTTTCAACATAAATATTTATTAAATGAAAATGAATAAACATTGTAAATTTATAGCCTAGCCTAAGGTTGATTTTAATTAACAACAATTTTTTTAATAATAAACTTTGAGCTTTACAAGTTAAAAGGAATTATTTTTTACAAATGGTAACAAAAATGTTTCAATGACATTGTGACAACCTGAGATGTGTGTATATAGACTGTACATGCGATCTCAAACCTTCATGGGTTGATTTAGCGTTCGGAGACATTCGGGATCTTATGTTATGTGAACCGGTGTCAAGAAATTCAGGGAACTCAGACTAAACTTCATACCCGGCAGTTGTTTGACCCTAGTTGTGACATGGACAAGGTTATTTCACCAGTCCCGATATTTGTGATTTACTATTGGTATAATTATTATGGTTGATATTCTTTGCAGATGATACAACTGCAATACTTAAATGTAAGTCAATGGATGAACTTAAAATATTACTTGCAAATACTTTGAAAGAGATGGACAGTTGGTTCAGTCATAATGGACTTAAACTGAATGTTGAGAAAACTCAAATAATCTATTTCTCTGCTATAAATCATAAGAATCAAATGTGTACATCTTGGGATGCTGTACAATCTCATAAATTTTTGGGTGTAATGATAGATGAAAATATAAATTGGAAGTGTCATGTGGGTATTATTCAAAATAAATTAAGATCAATAACATACATGTTTTCACACTTGAAAGACAGTGTTTCACTTAATACGTGTAAAATTGTGTACTACAGTTATGTGGTGTCCATACTGAGATATGGCATTGTTTTATGGGGCCTCTCTGTAAATATTGATAAGATTTTTAGACTCCAGAAAAGAATAATTATGGAGATGACCAATTCTAGGCCTAATAGAACATGTAAAAAAAACTTTTTAGAACATTAAGTATTTTAACTGTTCCTGGTCTATATTTATGTGAAATTTTAATCTGGACTCATAACTTTAGAGATAAATTCCCGGATGAAACTAAATTTAACCACAAGTATGACACTAGAAATAATAAAGATTTTAAATTGTCAAAACATTCCTTACAATTGTTTGAAAAAAGCCCGCAATATTCGGGTATGAGATTGTATAACAAATTACCGAATCATTATAAAATTCTAAACTTGCGTGCCTTTAAAGAGAAAATAAAATATAAAATACTAGATAAAGTTTATTACAATGTAAGTGAATATATGGAAAATCCTATAAATTAGACCTAATAATTTTGCCCCATTAGAAAGGGGAAAATCTAAGATAATTGTTGAGATTGTATAGAGGTGTTATGTATTTGTGTTATGTTGTGTGCTATATGTTTTTTGTTTTAATTGAATTTTAATTAAGGAGACCTATGTATGCTTGTTTGACTTTTGTATTGTTAGTTTATTAAGATATTTGTAATGACGAAGCACCTGTTCTTTGTAAAACATTGTAGAACGTTTTTGTGCCAATAAAAAATGAAATGAAATGAAAAGTTGGTTAATTAACCAACCAACTCTTTTGGAAAATCAATCAAACATGGAAAAGTGCAGACAAACCTGAACACGGTTTAATTATTTTGTAAAAATACTAAATAGATCACTAATATTTATAAATGTATTAATATTATGAAATACCGGTATAGGTGCTGCATCTTTGGCAGGAATAGGAGACACGGCTCCGATCAATATCTCTGGATTCCTCTCGTTTGTTTTACCCAGTCTTGCGCACATCAGCTGGCTTCGATGTTTCAATAAATAACACAGGTACTGCTGACCAAGCACATCAGAGATTTGAAATATTCTGCTTGCTTGAACAATTTCTCCACACTTATAACTGTAAAAGTAAACAAAAAAGTCAATATTGTGTTATGACATGGCCGGTACCTTTACATGAACAGTAAGATAAAATCTCAAAGATATTTGCACTGAACTAAGTTTCACTCTAACTAACTGTACTAGTTAGCAGTTTTAATGCGTGAACTACGGTAGCAATTAAAAACTATTCAGAACCACCCCAACCACAAAACTTTCATTTGTTGCACTGGAATTTAGAAGAAATATTTCTCTAGATTCTTCAGGAGAGAAATTGAATAGTTTGAGGTGAAACCAAGTATCTAATGATGTTCAAGTTACAAATAGATTTCCAAGTACTACTCATTCGCCTCCCTATAAATTGTTTAGAGAGATGTTAACTTATGGAATGGGTCGATGCTGTTTGAGTTTGTGCAAAACTGATTTACCCCATTTAATTGCTATTCAGTCGATCATTAATGGAAGTACACATTGGATCTCGTCTATGAGATAGTTTGAATCGTGAACTTGGAGTGTGTTTTATTAGCATACTTGTGGCTGATTATATTCAAAATAGTTCCACATTAGCTTAGGTTCTTTAAACAGGGTGTCTAGTGATATGACCTTTTGAAATTCCCTGACTTTTCCCTGACATTTCCCTGACTAAATAACTTTTTCCATGACCAATTTTAGAAAAAGCACAAACAAAACCATGCTAATTTAATTTTAGTAAATCAATCAAATTATATTGGTGAGCAAATAAATGTTTAGGGAATTAATTAAATATTTAATTAAACACGGTAATATTATAACAGTTCAATATTTAATACTATATAATATGTTAATGTACCAACCACCAGCAGTTGCAAATTACGCATTTATGACTATAAATATTGAATTACTCAAATTATATATTATTACATTATAACAAAAGAAATAACTACAGTAATTGGTTTTTGTAATCCAGCTACCAGTACAGATTTGCATTGATTATTTAATTAATTGATACAAACATACCCAAAATCAAAAACATTTAATAATAAAACTAACATTTTTAGAAATAGAACGTTAGAGAAAGGTTTCAAAGTCATATCACGGCAAATGCATTGGAACAAGCTGCCACAATCACATGCTTAACTTGCCGATAATTGTTTTTACGTATCAGAATACATAGTTTTCTTATTGATTAATTTAGAAGTTCATCTTATCTTTAATGTTTATTTTCTCAATTAAAAATTGCATTAATCTATAATTTTAAATAGTTATGTTTAACTATTTTCCTTAGAAATGTTATTTTTCCCTGACCTTAACCAAAATTCCCTGACTTTTCCTTGATTTTTCCAGAAAAGTAAAATTCCCTGACTTTTCCAGGTTTTCCCTGTTTTCCCCTGTTGCTAGACACCCTGTTAAAATACATATATATATTTACCTCGAACCTCCTTGATTCTCTGTCCATATGTATTCTAGACACAACTCTGGTACTATAGGCCTAGGTTCATCAACACCCTCGGACACTGCTTGACTAGTACCTAACCTTGCGTCTATCGGTGGTGTAGTAGGACTCGCTAGGGCTAATGAGAACTGGGCTTTCCGCGAACTCCAGCTCATCGGAGGTGTAGGCGTGTGTTTTACACTAGGCGAATGTGTTCTAAAAGCATAATAAATACATTTACATGTGTTAAGTTCTATCCAGACTAAGCCCTTCAGGTTGGTTTAAATGAATAGTGTACGTTTACGAAATACTGTGACTTTGATTCAAATAGTTCTTCTTCATTTATTTAACCCTCGTACTGACAGAAATCTGTCAGGCATCTCAAGTGATGTATATTTCTAGAGTCCTATTACTAGAGTTACTGGGGCCAATTTGAATAAATTTTGTGTCAATGAAATGTGTATATCCATTTTGAGTACATTAAATAAAAAATAACTCAAAGAACAGACTTTTAGAAAATATACGCTGAAAAAAAACCGGCTAAGCAAATAGTTCAGGAAAGTAGGTAGTCTTTTTGAGTTTTGAATGTGAAGATGCGAGAAAATTGGATCAACGGTAATTATTTTGGGCTATACTCAGGGCGCTTTCTATACTTCATATCCGTGCCTCCCCCACTCTTTATCCCCCTAAGCCGAGCAATCGGAACTCAGTGTTTAATCCAAATTTGTTTGCAATTGGTAACTGCATTTATTGTACAAATTACAGTGGGGCTTTAGTAAAATAACTGCTATGGATATGGAAGGTGAAGGTATGTACTTTAATACGAAGCATATTAATCCTACTTCTACAGACTGTGATGCCATGACGTGCCATGTGAGGTTGCGCGTGCACCCTCTGCCAAAGCAAGCAGACCATAACTAGTGCGTGCCTATCTTACAAACAGGGTGGTTGTGTGTGTGTACTCTCTCCTCAATCAGAACCGTGTGTAGTCCTTTAATTACTAGTTTATCTTAATCTAATTAATAACCGTAATGATGGGGTAAGTCCGTAATTTAGGGTATGGCCCGGTAGGGCCGCTAAATGACGGGCTAAACAAGAAAACTAATTTGGAGTGAGACGATCGTTCTACACGAGCCGCCTAACGGTTTCCATAGATCGACATTCGATATTAAACATACAGTTTTCAGTTAATTTAATTATAGGGCTTATATTTAATTAGTGCTCATCAACGCTGGTTCCATAATTGGCTTTCAAGTGAGGGTGTCAGTGACTTATTAATTGTTAAGGTGATACGATAATTGCATACGCATAGTGTTCAACGTGGTTTCTAGTTTATACAAGTCAAAATGGCGTGCATTCTAAGTTAACCGGGGCCCAACCTCTTCAAGATATTGGCGTGAATCCCGGCACTTGGCCTCGCGTTGGCGCGATGGGCCGGGGGTGTGGGGAAAGGGCGTAAGTGGAGAAAAAAAACATTTTCCCACACTGCTTCCTAATGTGACTCATCCTTCAACCACACCCTTAACACTGATACGCAAATTTCGTATTTTCCTATGCTAGGAGTTGAACTTTTATTTTTTATATTTATAGCCTAAATGAATAAAAATTATTTTATTTTTTAACCTTTCTACGTAATAATCACTAACATTTTAAAGCGGTCGCCCATGTGTGTCCATAGCACAAAGGCTTAAAATTGGCGTGCGAAACACGCAATGCATTGTGTATTGAAAATACTCCCAATACGGGGCTTGGTGTGTGAAGCATACAATGCACTGTGTATTGAAAATTATCCCAATACGGGGGTTGGCGTGCGAAGCACACAATGCATTGTATATTGAAATCACTCCCAATACGGGGGTTGGTGTGCAATGCTCACATGTGCGTCCTTGGCAGTGAATGTGTTAAACAGAGATGTACCGGGTACTGATGTTTTTAGTCAGGTTAGTAGCGGTTTGCTCAAGTGGCAGCATTCGCGCCGGTATCTGTAGTCAGGAATTACTTACTTTTAATTAATTAAACTTTTGTTTTATTAATTAAACAACTGTAAATAATTCTATCACGCAGCTGAACCGCTTACGAGAGTTGAGCGAATTTCCAAAATTAAATTTATATGGTTTAGGGTTTCAACCAACAATTTGGGAAATTGGTCTACTCACAAAGGCACAGAATAGGCTACCCGTGTGAACAAAATATATTAGTAGAATTTGTTTGCACCTAAGCCTCCAGCTTCAACTTACACGCTGCTTCGTTCCACTCGCTGCACTTTGACCTTGCAGCCTTAGTTATGGACTGCTTTGCTTCTCACTCAAAGCGTACAAACTCAGCTGTTGAGCGAAGGATCAGAAGATGCCCCCACGTGATCTTGAACCGGGTACTTTTGTCGTATTTTATGTTTTGATCGACTTTGGGGGAACCAAACGAGTTACAAGGTTGTGTAAAAAACAAAATGTGCAGAATAATATGCTACATTAATTTTCTAAGTACAACCAAAAAAATGTTTCATTCTAGTACGAAAAATCTCAAAAAATAGTTACTGTCAGACAAAAAACGTGCTTCCGGCGGATAGATTTTTTTGGCTAACAAACTCGTACGAAACAATCAACGTGTGTAAAAAAATTTGGACCAAATTGAACGTAAAATGCAACCACTAGAGTGCTAACACATATATACATAAAATATTTATTGACACCTCAAAACGTGTCTGAGGACCATGATCAGTGCTCATTTACTACTTTCGACCTTAGGCCTCACTATAAGAGTCACTGCAATAGCTCATCTTTCCTATGGAATTTCACTAATAAGTTATTCATTGGTTGGTAATTATTTTAAATGTAAGTGTTTTTGTACATGTTCCGAGTTATAATTCCTTCATCAAAATACCTAAAAGAAAAGGTTAAAATTTCTTCTCAATTTTGTTTTCAACATGATTAAACTTGATAGTAGTTATTTTCTATTGATTTTGCATATGTACTCTTTTCTCATCTATGTGATACCACAACTATTCAAATGATCTAGTAAAACTCCAAAAGTAGAAGTTGAAGTACGGATCAAACAACCCTTATCATTACCCTTTATTCGTTGGGTGGCTTCGTTTAGCGTATGTTTATGACACATTTCGAAACGTATGATTCATCATCAGATATTAAAACAGTAGTCGTTCGACCACGAAACAAAGTAGACGTCTACCCAAATAACATGTCACAGTTGTGCGTTTTGTGTTCTGAGTTTAATGTTTTTGTGTTATATGTAATGTGAACATTTTAATATCTGATGATGAAACATAAAAGCTGAACGAAGTCACACGATGGATAAAAGGTAAAATTAGTTATAATTACTTTATTTTAATGTTTTATGGGAGTTTGGTAAACTAAGTTATTTAGTTACAATTTTATAATTTAGGAATCTCAGGCTGTTACAGTTTAGTAAAGCTGTTACCTAATGCCTCCTACGAGTGGACTCTGAGTGCGAGAATTAGAAAAAGAAAACATCTGCGAGTTGCAAGAGAACGGACTAGAGTAGTTGGTAGAGCTGCCAGTACTTGGAAGTGAAGACCTGAAAAAAAACATTAAAATACATTATTTAGAATGTTGAAAACATTTTATGATTCACTATTGCAAATATTAATAACAGCTATCATATCTCTCTTTCCTGGTGAGTACTATCATAGATCATGAATAATAAAATAGATCATGCATGCATACGGGGGCTGGCTGTGTGCCGAAAAAAAGGTTGTCGCGAAAATAGTGCATGATCGCCCCGCGGGGTAGCGCTAGGGAGAAATCATTGGTAGCATTGGTGTTTCACACAGCTTCCATCGTTTCCTCAATAGATACCGCCACTATCATCGAATTTCCAGTGGAACAAAATATTGCATTGGATCGGAGTTCTATTAGGTTATCCAAATACAATGGTACTATACACACTACTCTAATTCTTTACACCAAAACCAGAAAAAACCAAGAATAAAAAAGTGGCAACATAAATGATACAAAAGATCAAAAACTATCAAATCTAATAATTTGACGGGAAATTTTTTAAATTTTGAATTTTTTTTTCAAAATTTATATAAAGCCATGGTTTTTTTTAAAAAAATGAATTGATTATTTTGTAAAAAAATCTAAGAAGAAGCATATTAAAATCATTTGTACCGTTTAAGAAATAATTTAGGGGTATAAAATGACTCTTGAGTGTCTGAAAAACGTACGGTATGCAAGTGTGTTAAAGTCCGAAGCATTTTAAATTAATAAAGATACTGTTTTAAAACAATAGAAAATAAATCACATATTCATTCAAAAATAATTTGACCTCGCAGCTAAACATAAGTTGAACGAATTTACAAAATTAAGCTTTCATGTTTTAGTGTTTCAACCATTTGGGAAATTGATCTACTTACAGAGGCACTGAATACCTACCTGTGTGTACGAAATGTATTAGTATAATTTGTTTGCACCTAATCTTTTCGCTTCAACTGATGCATTAGAGGTATAGAACGAAAGAATTCAATCTGGTGTAGATTTTTTGATATGTCAAAGGCCTTTGATACAGTTTCCCACAAGACTCTACTGGAGAAACTATTATTTTATAATTTCCATGTGGATACTGTCAAGTTTTTTTAATCTTATTTGTGCAACAGATATCAGGCTGTATTTTGTAATAGTGTCTTATCAAAATGTTTGCCATCGTGTCATGGGGTGCCACAGGGGTCCATATTGGGACCAGTTTTGTTCATTATTTATATCAATGACTTGCCATATAACATTAATGAGATTGGTATAACATCTTTTTTGTTTGCTGATGACCTAGCTGTGATTGTTGAAAACGAAAATTTTGAGAAAACTGAAAATATTGTCAATGTTAAGACTAATGTAATAAATGGCCGGTGTGCAGTCAACTCTTTAAAGGTTAATGAAGAAAAAGTCTATGATTTAAGAATAAGTCTCAATAGGAAAGATGTATCACAGAAAGATAAATTTGTGAAATTTTTAGGTGTGATTGTGGAAGCTAATTTAAAATGGGAGAAGCACATAAACATTACTTCTAAGAAAGTTTCAAAGGGCTTATTTATCTTAAGAAAATTGTACTTTGAAGTTGACTTAAATGTCCTGAAAATGGTATATTTTTCCCATATTCACTGTCATTTGACTTACGGAGCCATTGTCTGGGGTAATGATGGCTCCGTTAACAAACTTTTTATATTACAGAAAAGGGCGGTTAGGTTGTTGTGCGGTGAGGGCTCGATGGCACACTGTAAGCCGTTATTTAAAAAGCTGGGTATTTTGACATTGCCATCAATTTATATTCTGGACTGTCTATTATATATTAAGGGGAATATAGACTCCTATGAACAGAATGCCTCTGCTCATGAGCACTGGACGAGGAAATGTTTAAACATTAAGGGTAATCATTGTCACTATCAGACAACATTGAAGAGTTTTGAGAGTAATGCTATTAAATATTATAACAGTCTTTCCGATAAAATAAAGCAATTAAACCTAAAATCTTTTAAAACCACTATAAAAAAGGAATTGTTGGAGAGAGCCATTTATAAGAGCATTGAGTTTTTTGATTTTGCCCATTTGATTGGCAAAAGATAGACCGGAATTGGTCCTGTTTGTGTATTTGTTTGTATTGTTTGTTGATGCTATTGTTATTATTGTTTTTGAGTTTTATTGTATAATTGATTTTTACAAATGGTATTTGCTATTGTTGAATTTTTTGTCAGATTGTATTATTGTTATGAATTATATGACGTTGCTATGCACCTTGCGGTGTTTCTGCAAGAAATAAATGAAATGAAATTCCTTCGTTCCACTCGAGCGTAAAAACTCACTTTGCGAGTTTGCACCTCGACCTTTCGGTGTCGGGTTATGGACTACTTTGCTTCGCTCGCAGCCTACAAACTCGGCCATCGGCCAAGTGGATTTCAACTGGGTACTTTTATGCTATTTTACGTTTTGATCGATTTTCGGGGAACCAAGCGAGCTATAAGGTCGCGGTAAAAAACAAAATGTACAGACTAAACCCTACATTTATTTTTTTTTTTTTAGATAAAACCCCAAAAATGTTTTATTCCAGTACAAAAAATCTCAAAAAATAGTTACTTCCTGTCAAAAAACGTGCTTCCGGTTGTTGGATTTTTTTTTTGCTAACGAACTCGTCCAAGCGACTTAGACAACCAACATGTGTACCAAATTTGGACCATGTGTGTTTAAAATGTGAGCAATAGAGTGTGAACACATACAGTAGAGTCCAGCTTTTCCTAACTAATTGGGACCGAACACTGTTCGGTTTAACGGGAATACGGAATAGGCGGATTTCATGAATAATATCAACGTAAAGAGTTGTTAAGGCGTACATTAAGTGCGGGGACATCTGCTAGAGTCAGTTTTACACAGCGTTGATGGCTAGGAGGAAAGCGAGGAGGAGGTGAACGTTCAAACTGAACTCATATCACGTGTAGACGCGGTAAATGCTGTTGTGTTTACGCACCTTAACCTTTTTTTTCTGTTGTGATACGATTCTGTTTTCTTCTAAAAACGGAAGGGAAGGGATAGGTTGTTCGAACTGTCCGTTTTGTCATCCCACAGTCTGTTCGTTAGTACATCGTCTTGAAAAAAGATCGAGAAAAAAATAAAATTCGTTTGAGATAATGAAAACAGATGAACGCAACTGGCACGTGCCAACACCACTAGTAGTGCCTAGCAATTTTATCTAATCCTTCCTTATTTCTGAAGGATCCGATATCCTTTTCAGGAAGCTTGTTGCGGTAGTTTCCTCACAACAAAACGGATGGAAAATATGAAGGAAACAAAACCAGCTTTAATTCCAATATGGTTTCAGGCGTTTTCATGAAGCTTAGGTCTATTTAACTTATTTGTATAACAATACATGTACGTTTTTCACGAACGTCTTTTTCATTTCTGCTATTTTTATGTTAAAAAATCCTTATTTTTTCTGAACTCTGTTCGGATTAGGCGCATTTTCAGAATAGCGGGACTCTACTGTATATACATTTTTAATGAGACCCTAAAACGTGTTCTGGGGACCACAATCGGTGCTCATTTACCACTCCCGACCTTAGATCTCGCCATAAAGGACACTGAAAAAGCTCATCTTTCCTATGGAAATTCACTAATAACTAAGCGTAACAATATACTAACCTATTGGCAAAAGAACCTCTTCTGGAAACGGAAGATAATTGGCTTAAATTACTGAAAAGTACAGACGACTGATTTTGCGTCGAATACAATGAATTCTCAACACACATCAGTTGGCACTCCTGTAACATAAAAGGTAAAATGAAAATAGCCCATTCCAAACACTCACGGACATCGAATTTGTCGGTAGCATATAGAGTGGTTCTAAAAATCTGAGGAAAATCTTATGGAAGCTGAGCAATTGTGAAACTACACTTTTCACAACAAATTATTTCAACATTTTAAACCATTTTATCAGTCACAATTGAATGGCATCATTTTCCACTATGGTTTTGCAAATTTGTACCCATCCCTGAATTTTCTGGTCTCACCTTCACAGCACTGTCGCTCATAACATTATTACCTAAACTCTATTATCCAGCATGGAATATCATGAGCATTCTATCATTCTGTTTGCAGAAATATGTTTACCCAATGTTTGAGGGTAGGCTGAGAAGTAATGCACACATGCTTGTAGAACACGTACAAAAATAAATACCTACAAGAGATCAGGCAAAAAGTACATTAAAGAATAATTCTTAAGCCTCAAAATCATATATTTATATTCAACATAGTCACCGTTAAGACTAACACATTTCTCCCAATGTGTAACAAGTGTTTTCATTACGTCACTGAAAAATTCTTCCGACTTCTCTCGAATCCAGGACTTGATAGCTGATTTCACCTCATCAAAAGTTGCTCGCAGCATTCCAATTCCAATCGACGCTGATTGTTCTCGTCCGAAAGACGGCGTGGTACCCATCGTGTACAGATTTTACGGTATCCCAATTATTCAATTGGATATTCCAATTTAGTTTGCGATACCCTTTTGAGTGATTCGTAAGTCATTTTTAATCAAATCGTTGACGAATTTGCGATGTTTATCGTCTGTGACAGTGAGCGGACGTCCGTTGCGTGTTTCGTCAACAATTAAGGCTTTTCCAGGCTCGCAACCACAAAATGTTTTACCCATTGATTTACAGTAGACCTATCAACAGCATCGTCACCGTAAACAGTTTTTAAACGTCGATGAATCTCAGTGGGAGTCACTTTTTCATAGGTAAAAATTTGATAACAGCACGCTGTTTAAATCGCGTTGACATAGCACTAGAAAACATCTCCGTACTTCCGCTGCTTAAAATACACCGGATGAACGCAAGGCCTCCAAACTGTGCATGCGTATAGAGGGGGAATGTTACTTCCGCATGCCACCCGGCGCGCTTCTGAAAGTCATTTCGTTCGAGTTCTACAAGCATGTGCGCATTACTTTTCAGCCTTCCCTCGTACCTCACAACTGTTGCAATACAAGTACCCAATAGAAGGCTGTAGTCAAGTTCTCTCACTACTGCAAACAACAAATGGTATGTATTACAATTATTGGTATTGAGGTTAAACAATTTGTGTTGCTATGGCAACCAACTGGAATTTACCAAATTATTAAAAGTTAATTTCCGGACTGTCTTCATAATACGAATACAAAAATACAATATTTTGCTTCAGATTATTTTGATAATGTTTAAGATGTGATAACCTTTCCCCTATTCAAACATTCTGTAAGGTTTATATTCCTGATGATGGGTGAATACCCGAAACTGCAGTAGAAAGGTAAGACATTACCAAAATAAAAATTAGCAGACGTTTAGTTATACCAAAATTAACTTCTCTAATCCGTGGGCTACCACAATGGAGTTTAAATTCTGTAAGGTCTTTAAATTTCATTTCCCAATATATTTTATGAGCACATGATCATTCACACCTTCCCACTAAACAATATCTATATTTAAAAGTAATTGCTGCAAAATAAACTAACGAGACACATACCTCACTTGTAGCTTTCCTCAGTTTCCATACACTGTGCAAGCCAGTTCTAACATCAAACAGTACACATAAAGAAGGCTCCTCACTCGTGAATACTACCTTCATGCAAGGGTCGTTCATATATGATAATACCCCTCCTGAAAGTTTTATTTATATTTTGTTAAACATGATACCGAATTTTGTTAAACCTCTTGCTTGTTTTGAATGAAACAAGTAACATCATATATACGGACACAGAAGATATTGAAATTTGAGAATAATTGTAGCTTAATCATTATTCAAATGGAGAAAAGTTAGGTTCTTTGTTCAATAATGGTGCAACTGCAACCAGGATGGCTAGTAATATGACCTTTGAAACCTGACATTTCCCTTTTTGACTTTTTCCAATCTTAGAAAAAGCACAAACAAAACCGTGCTAATTTTATTTTAGAAAATCGGTCAAATTATATTGGTAAGAAAATAAATTTTTAGGGGATTAATTAAATATTTAATTAAACATGGTAATATTTTAACAGTTCAATATTTAATACTATCTTTGTTACTGTACCAACCACCAGCAGTTGCAAATTACACATTTATGACTATACATTAAACATCGAATTATTCAAATTAAATTTGTTTATCTATATATAATAAAAATGAATTGCTGTTCCTTTGTAAGTGCATCACTTCAGAAAGGATGGACCAATTTGGCTATTTTTTGTTTTAAAATGTTCGTAATAGTCCGAACTAGGTTTTTATATAAAGAAAAATTTGAAAAGTTTCCCTAAAAAGTTTCAAATTTGGAAAAACTAAACAGCCTCTTTAGTATGGACTCAAGACCATAGCGCACAAAAACAGCTGTTCGTATAAAAAGCTTAGCAACACGTCATGTTTGTTTACATTCATTACCATAGCAACTTTACTTAACAGTTTATTATTCTTCAAAACCAACAGCTTTTTTAGGTTAGATTGACCAACAAAGCAAAAAAAAAAAAAATCAACTACTACTTACTATATTTTAATTTAATTCAAACATTGGTTGTTACATATTATATATAACACAGCTGATGTGAATCAAAAACTGAAAATATTTTTAGTTAAGCCTACAATGAACCAAAACGCGTTAATTTGTAACCAATTGGGCTAATTTAAAATCAGGTTTTTTACAATTCTTCACAACTATCAGTTTTTTTTTTTTTTTTTAGATTTGGTAAAAGCAAACAAAAGGTTTACTGTATTATCTATAGGCCTAAAGGTTTACAAAATCTAAATCTAAATTTCTGTAGGATATTCTTAAGTGACATAAAAACCATTTTGCAATTCGATTACGTAAGTCAATGAAATGAAATGGAATAACAACCATTTAAATTAAATCAAGCAATGGCGAAGCATTGCTGGGTCCACTAGTATTATTATAATTAGGAATCGGTCGATTCCAGGTTTTGTCGATTCTCGATTCCGATTCCTAGAATTTGATTCCCAATTCCAATTACCACAATTACCAAAACCCTAAATATGGGGAAAGGAAAACGAACCCATCAAGTTTGCCTTAAATGCTTAAATGTAGACAAAAGTTTAATAAGATCCAAAATAGAATAGACTATTGAATGAATCATTTCGACATGCTGCTGGACCAATGACATTTAAATTTCTAAAGTGGCAATGTCCGTAAATAAATAAACCTTAATAAATTAGATAGCATTCAGAATTAGACACAAATTATTGAAACAGATGCCCGAATGCAATTTGTGCCGACTTTATGAACAATGATTGTTGAATTATAATTTAAAATGCAATAACGAAAGTCCGCAAAAGAATACGATGCCCTAATATTAATAGCTCTAATTTTATAAAACGCCGGTATTGAAATGCAGTTTAATATGCAATAGCTTATGTCCCCGAAAAAAATTTATGCCCGAATACAATTTGTGCCAATTTTATGAACTACCATTGGTGAAATACTATTTAAAATACAATGACAAATGTTCGCAAAAGAATACAACATCCGAATATTAGCTCTAATTTTATAAAACGCCAGCATTAAAACTCAATTTAATATACAACAGAGTATGTCCGCGAAAAACCTATACTCCTGATTTAATAATTTGTTCTTGTTTCTATAAAATAACGCTGTTAAAACTTAATTTAAATTACAACGGCTAAGGTCCGCGAAAAGGTTATCTGGATGACACTTGTAAAATTAGAAAAAAGTGAAAATGTCGCTATTTGCAGGAATGAATAACAAATAAAACATCGAGACTCCCACGGAAAACATAAATCACGGGTAATGTAAATCCTGAAAATATCCAAAATGTTGTACCCAAACTAAAACAAAAAGAATTATTATACTTTAAATACATTTGTTACCGATCTACAAAATTTGTAACTTTTCTTCACAGTAGACACCCTAATTCTATAGACACGATAAGAAACGAATCTATAAGTGGTTGACCTTGAGCTTACTCCACCTTCCTGTGTACAAATAATGTTCCTGTGTCTAAGCATGAATACAAATAACAAGCGTTTACTTAACAAACGAAACAATTGCCTGAACATTTTACTAGGGAAAATATCTACATCAAACTGAGAAAGTTTTACACTTTTTCCTACTGATATTCATTGTTAAATACTGAATTGGGTTTAAGTTTTGTAACACTAACAGCCATGTAACAGAGAAACTACACGATGAAAAATAAATCAGCAGTTTCCCATAGTGTCTAAAAGCACAGAGGTTTGGTCTAAATAAATAAAATGACGCAATACATATATAACAATAACCATTTATAGTTTTTATATATATATAAATTTCTTAATGACGCAAAATAATTACAGTAGAATCATTTTTAATAAAAAAAAAATAAAAAGCAGACTATAAAAGTAGGTAATATAAAAGCAGACTCAAAAGATATATTAATGTATGAACATATATAACGTGTATGAATTATAAAAACAGTTGTTGACAGTCGAAAATAAGTGCGTATTGTAAATCGAGCGGTTGAGAAGGACAAATAAGTGATTGCACAATGAAGAATTAAAGAACAGTTAACGTTAAAGAACAAGCACATAAAAAAAAAATAATAAACACTTGTATAACGAATTACAACATCAGCGTATATATCGAGATACGGAAGGCTTAGCACAAAATGCGTACGTGAGGATTTGCAGGTAGTGCGCTAAGAGAGAGTCGCGTCGCACTACGTTCCAGAGAGAAGAGAGGAGAGAGAACTAACAAGATGGCGTAACAGTCAATGTATATTGTAAAAGACCGGTGATGAGAAATTCGTTCAAAATGTAGTTTTTTCCTTGAGATGGCGACGAATGTTGATGTAAAGTGAAGAAAAGATACTTTGGAGTTGGTGTAAGCTTGAAAATCAAAATCGATGGTGTGAATTATGTGATATTTGGATTTATAAGTTGACCATGTGCTTTGACAAAAAACGCGCGATATGCTTCGAGGTACTTTGTGTAAATTGTGTTAACGACGAAAAATCCTAGGTAAAAAACAGTGCAACGAGTAACGCAGTAAGTAATAATGGCCATAGGACATATTTTTTAGTCTGCAGATATAAAAATTTCAATTATTCTAAAAAGTAACTTTCTTTGATTTCTATTGCGTCATATCTTGAACTAGGGCTGACAAAACTTTGTGTAATTGTAAATAGTTGATTGATTTGTTTGTATAATTGTTTTATGACGTTGATATTTTTTATTGTTGTAAATATTCATTTCTAATTATGTTCGAGTAAACAAATAGTTGTTGCCACAATGTCTTGAATTTCTTTATTCAGCCACGAACATCCAACTAGCTTGTACTTTAACAGCCAGGTTTCCACCCCTGAGGAAATTAAATTAATTAATAAATATTTTTACAGTAATTGATAATTATGGATAGATAGATGCTAATAGTGCATAAGTGAAGTTATATGTGGATTATTATTATTATACGTACTACGATTACTATTTTTTTTTTATTATTATTATGTGAGTTAAAGGAAGGTGATTTTAAGGTTTTGAAAGTAAGGTGAATTGAAGTAAGGAGGAGTATAAGGTATAATTCTACGTTGAAGTTAGGTGAGATATGATGTGGTGAGTTTAGGTAAATGGTGATTTTTATTATTGAAGTAAGGCAATAGGACTAAGAGGTGTTTTAAATGATTTAAGGGATTTTATGAGCGACGACTTCTCGTGATAAGGTGAATAAATGAAAGAGATGAAGGAGAGATATTAATAATTGTTGAATAATCCACATATAACATTTTATTTTTGATTTGAACATTTTTTTTATTTTTTTGAATTTTTTACCGAACCCCATTTTTTTTTTTTACATTATACTTAGAAATGTTTTTAATTCTTGTAACCTTCCGTTACAGTTTAAATACAGAGAATGTGATTGCAAATACTGGAGATTACATTCACAATACGGAGTCTCCGTCCTAAATATGGAGAACTGGCAAGTCCGACAATGATATAAACTGAATATTTCTCTCGGTATCGGTACCAAAGAAAAAGTATCGGTGGTATCGTGAATTTAAATTTAGGGACCCATCCCTAATTTAAATTTATAAATGTTAAAAATTTATTATGCACGTAAATTTATACGCTTAATAATTCAGTACACATCGAATGTTTTGTTTGTGTTTGGAATCGACTTCTGCGATCGATTCTCGATACCGATTACCGTGACTAAGTATCGATGAAACCAATATTAGGGAATCGGTATCGATACATCCTTAATTATAACAAAAGAAATAACTAACTGGTTTTTGTATTCCAACTACAGGTTACAGATTTGCATTGAACATTCAATTTGATACGAAGATACCCAAATTTGAAAACATTTAATTATAAAACTAACGTTTTTAGTTTTTTAGAAACACCACATTAGAGCAAGATCATAACACAGCAAATGCATTGTAACAAGGTGCCACAATCACTCCCGTAACTTGACGATAATTGTTTTTACGTATCCAGAATACGTAGTTTTCTTATTGCTTAATTTAGAAGTTCATCTTACCTTTGATGTTTACTTTCTCAATTACAAATTGTATTAATCTATGATTTTAAATAGTAATTTTTAAAACTATTTTCCTTAAAAATCTTATTTTTCCCTGACCATAACCAAAATCCCTGACTTTTCCAGATAGGTGAAATTCCCTGACTTTTCCCTGTCGCTAGCCATTCTGGCAATTCAAGTTGGAAATCAATCGCTTTAGACTCGTCACCACAAAGCACTGCTAATATTGCTTTATATGGTTCTGTTTCTCTATAAGCAAACTACTGCTAGTGCAGATCGTGGGTATCTTGTCTTAGAGCAGACATAACCCCAGTTGCTGAACGCTTCATAAGCACTACACTCTGTTGAATGTGTGTCAACTAATACGTTTTCTTCCATAGAGGATGTAAAACTAACCGAAGCTACAGAAGCTCATCTATACATCTATTTGCAATATCCTTTTTATGATTTTGTTTAAGATGTGATGTTTGAAAAGTCTTGGCTTTCTTCCTTATCAATTTCTTCTGTCAAAAGGCCTTTTAACAATAATTGTTTCCTTTTAATTACACTACCACATTCAGTGAAAGTCTTTATTTAACAAAAGTCAATAATACATTTTATACATTATAGCGTGTTCCAGGAACAGTTATTGAATAATAAAATTAGGTTACATACCTTGTATATGTCCGTCTACAGTCCTAAATTCAGTCCTTATTTGAAGGGACTATCGATTTCGGAGTTCATTTCTCCATTATCAAGTAAAGTAAAAACACACATTAAACAGAACTTGTCATGGTCACACTTAACATAACACTACACGACACAAAACACTCAAATAAATAAACACGTGATAAAAACATATGTACATCGTTGGCCAACGGACGTGACTCGACTGACTGTAATGCGGAACTTCTTATCAACCTACCCCCATTTGGCCGCTTGTAGAAATATTTAAACTTATCGGTTTGCCGTATTTGTGTGTATTGGTACGTTCAATGGTGTTAAACAATACATTAGAACAATACTTGAGCTTGTCGTTGAGAACATTATCCCTATCATACTTAAAAGCATTATATATATGTAATTCCTCAAAGGTGTTCATAAGTAATGACTTTTTTCATATATTTAAAATATCTACATTGTTCTGGAAACTTTCAATGTTGTGGTTGGCTTGTACCAGGTGTTTGGCAATTTTGGATTTTTGTATTCAAATTTTTGCAATTATTCTGTTTGTGTCCTATTAGGTTGAGATTGACTGTGACTTAACTGAAATATCAGTTTGATTTTCATGGTGATAATAAAACCTGAAAGATGGCAAATCATGAATAAGTATTTTGTACTCATTTATTAGTGTTAACACAGATTTTTTAGAACACTAGACGCGATAGCAGCTGTTGCTCTGTTATATATTATCTGTCGTTTATTATGGCGGTTGCAGGTAACTCAGCTCTCATTTGAGAGATTGTCGCAACAGATGCATCTGCATCATTACTAATTAATTTTTCATCAAATGGCTTGTTGAGACGAGAATTTGAGATTGAAATATCTTCAATTGAACCACAGTGGATTCTCTAGATCGCTGTATTTCTTTTCTGCAGTCCGTCTTTATAATCCTAATTGTTTCTTTCCAATCTACATTGCTAATGAAAATAGATGATAATAGAGTTCAATGATTCCCCAATTCAAAATGGCGGAGCCAAGAAGTTCAGATTTTCCATTTTTCAACGTGTTGTACTCTACATACAATTAGATGTGTATTCATTTTAAAATACAGAAACATTGCAAAACAATTTTAATCTACATTAATTATGATTTAGAAAAAAATTACTCCCAAGAATGTTTATCATATTTATAGGCCAGTCGGTAGAGCTAAATTTAGACCAAAAGTTCCAGTAATTTACAACACGGCTGATATTTTTTTTATAAGTACATTAAAGTATGTAGATTACAATAAAAAAAAGTTTACCAGTCTATCGATTTCCCAAAGTTGAAAAAAAATCGATTATCATTTTTTTTCGATTATCCTTAATATTTCGAGTTGGGATGAAGATAGAGAAAAATAAAAATACCACCGTGTAGGGGAGGTATTTTTCAACAAAAAAGGTCATATGTATTTATTTCGTCCGAGCAATGGTTTGTCTGGAAAAAATTCGATAATGCAGGTATGTATTTTGCAGCAGGGGAAATCACTATCTTATTCATATATGAAGCGTTGGCTCATTCTAAATTGGCCGAATTTTAATATATCGAATTGAAACTTGACGTAGGAGTTAAAATATATATTTTAAACATTTATGCTGAGTCTCAGCTTGTTATCTTGAAAATGGCCCGATCTAGGAGTCGATTTCAATTATCGATTTTAGGAGTACCGGACCCACTAACTAATTTCAATCTATTCCAGTTTCGTCAATTTTTGGAATATCAACATCAAATTTGTTTTACAAGTTGAGTACACCAGTATAAATATTCTTAGTAAGTATGAACGATTTTTTTCATATCATTTTTAAAAACGAGGCGCTTGAAAATAGTCTTCTGTTTTACCTATCTCATTTTAACTATAACACCTTTGGATTCAACGACTCCATTTTCGACATTTTTGAACATATCGATTTAAAAATTGGTACAGAAGTTAAAAACACAATTTTTTTTGCTATACTTATTTTAAAAACTATATTTAAAAAATTGACTAATCTGCAGCCGATTAACTCAAGCGTTTTGATGAAAAATCTAAAAAGGTCTAAAATTATACTTTTTTAAGTTACTTGTGCTTTGAAAAGTAAATAATAAAAAAGGTTTATACTCCTTGATCTTGTTTGAATCTATATATTTAACTTGTAAAAAAACTTTCAGGTTGCTATTTTGAAAATTTTCTAAACTGGAGCTGTTTAAAATGAATTGGTGGGTCCGGTACTCTTAAAATCGAGAAACCCATTGATAAGTCAAGTGGATCTAGATCGGGTAATTTTCAAGACAACAAGCTGAGACTCAGCATAAATGTTTAAAATATATATTTTAACTCCTATGTCAAGTTTCAATTCGATATATTAAAATTCGGCCAATTTAGAATGAGCCAACGCTTCATATATGAATAAGATAGTGATTTCCCCTGCTGCAAAATACATACCTGCATTATCGAATTTTTTCCAGACAAACCATTGCTCGGACGAAATAAATACATATGACCTTTTTTGTTGAAAAATACCTCCCCTACACGGTGGTATTTTTTATTTTCCTCAATCTTCATCCCAACTCGAAATATTAAGGTTAATCGGAAAAAAATGATAATCAATTTTTTTTCGACTTTGGGAAATCGATAGACTGGTAAACTTTTTTTTATGTTAATCTACATACTTTAAGGTACTTATAAAAAAAAATCAGCCGTATTGCAAATTACTGGTAGTTGTAACCTATACCGACTGGGCTATTATGAAAATGGGGCTTACTCAATACCTAAATACTATTTAAAACTAATTACAATTTAAATCCTCAAAAATTATAAAAATAAATCAAACATAGTAAATCATTTTATCTACTAAAATAAATATTTATTCTAATAAATATATTTTAAAACTTATTAATTGTTAAAAAAATTGTGTAATGTTTCAGTGTCTTAAAATTAATTCACATCTAATTGTATGTAGAATACAATACGTAGAAAAATGGAAAATCTGAACTTCTTGGCTCCGCCATTTTGGATTGGGGAATCGGAAAGGTGATTACTTTACACCAATTTGCTCATCTCAACGAATAGAGTTACTGTTTTAAAAGTTTTGACTTGCAACCCTTCCTTCCCACTAACTGAATAAAGGTAAAATTCATTCATATCCCTAAAAGGTGCAGAATTTCCCAAATATAACTTTCTGAAAGTTTGGAGTTAATCGAGTTAATACATGAAACAGGTTTAAAATTACAAAATGTTTGCGGAACTTTTGCATCACTCGGTATATGAAGTTTTAGTATGGTTTCATATGAATAAATCTATATAAATACTATTATATAAAAATCTAATGGTGTCTGCCTGTGTGTGTGTTACTCAATCATGTAAAAACTACTGGATGGATTTGAATGAAATTTGGCACACATATAGATCATGACCTGGAATGGCTAGAATTCATTTAGATTTAAAGGTTGAAACAACCCCCGAAACAATAAATATTTATTATTATACTTCCATCAAGACTAGAGAGCTGGAAATTTGTACATTTATTTCTTACAAGATAAATATAAAAAGTAAACCATATTTGTATTTTTTAGTGTACTGCTAAGGGGTGAAAATGTAACAACCCCTAAAACAATACAAATTAATTATTGTACTTCCCATTATGCTAGAGAGCTGGAAATTGGTACATTTATATTTCTTTCAATACATATATACTATGTAAATCATAGTTTAATTTTATAGCGTGCTGCTAAGGGGTGAAAATGTAATAACAACCCTTAAAACAATAAACATTTATTATTGTGCGGCAAAACTGACAGTAAAAGACATAAAAACAATTACAGATTTCCCTCTCATCACTTAATATGAAAGTACTCCACTAAATATGATGAATTGCTACAGAATTTAAAAAATTTGAGCAATGGATGCTTTAAGGATAAAATAAAAATCTGCGATCGATGTTATGATATGGATGTCCATACTTAGTAAATTAATGAATGACCAGTATTCTTTAGTTATAGACACTATATCTGTTTACTTTGTTACAAAATGTATTAATGTGTGCAATACAAATACCTTGTTTTAAAAGAAAGAGAGGAGCCATTTCATCCAAAGGGTGCAAGAGAGAGAAGAGTGTTGCAGGAATAAAGTTAGGCAAAGCGTTTGCAGGGGTTGAAACTCGTTCTAATAGCAGTCCGTATTTAGTGTTCCACGCACTGGCTATCTGCAACAAAACATAATACCTAGGTTTCTCTTAATTATTTCTCAATTGGAGTATATTATACCTTTATGGATGTTAGTTACCTTGAACTGTAGAGGTGACAGGAAGTCTTCCCCTTCCATCGTGTAGACGCTTACTTTAGTTGAATCCAATAAACAGATGCTTGGCATTGAGGTTACTGAAACATAAGATTAGCTCTTTTAGTTTTGGAGATTCATTCATACTGAATGAAGATGTGACAAACCAATGCAGTATTAATATACAGGGTGGCTGGTGATTATCTACTTGGTACTTAATAGTGCATTTATTTGTTGTTACTATCATGTTCTTGAATTAATCAATATTTTAAGATTTGTTTAAAAAATCAGTACTTGTGCACGCAAAACTGTGCAATTTCTTGAATCAACTGTTATAACAGTCCAAATTCCATAACATTATTATTAAATGAAAGTACCAAAAAGACTGAGAGAACTGATACAGTTTCAACCAATACGCTATACATATTTTATAGAAAAACAAATACCTAACCTAACCTATGTAAGAAAACCATTTAATAGCCTAGAGCCTAACCAGTTTAACAAACAATATTTAAGAATTATAAATTGTATAGAAACACACCAATATTATTTGTACCCATGTATTAACTTCACTAGTAACCAAAAACACTGTAAAATCATGTTCAAATGTAAGCTACAACAAACCAATATTATAAGGTAAACTAAGCCATAACCTATTCAAAGGAATAAACTCCAAAATACGATCAAATTCACAACACATAAAAAAAAGAATCCTGTAATAGAAAAACACCATCTTTATTTATTTATTCAACCAGATTTCATTAGATTCCACATTTATTATTAAAACACTTCAACATTACATTAAATCCGAATTCGCACTAGTACTGTACTAGTGGACCGCAAAATGTAAACAACATAGGAACAGCTGTTAGTAGCCTATGGTTATAAATAATTTTAAAGTGAGAATGTATTTATTTCAAAACACAAACCTTAGCAGAAAACTATTGTAAAATATTAACATTTATAATTATTTAGCCATAAATCGGTATAAAAAATTAGCTCATAAGTAGCGAAATATATGCAAGTAAAGTTGAATGTTGTGTAACTAAAATAAGCCTCTGTTTACATGACGCCATATTTGTACTAAGTTAAAGATGTTACACGTGATTTAAATTAAATTCTTTTTATTAAATAAAATATGTGTATTTTGGCAACAACGAACTAATAAAGTCTATACGATATCTGAGATATCCAGTTATAAGATATACGACTTCAAAAGATTAATCAAAATCAAGTGAAATGTAAGTACTACTTTATACCAACAACCAGAGGAAGCGAGTAGATTCAAGTAGTCACTATGCGGAAGGAGACACAAAAGATGAAAAAAAACCGACGCACGGGTTTTTAAAGCATTAGAAGCCATACTGAGTTACAGTGAAGTTGTGTACTTAACACCATCAAGTAAAAGTTTCATTAAAACTGTTTTTTTTTTTAATTAAATAAGTGATAAATTCAGTGGAAACGATCAGAGATAGGTATGCTCTGTATTACTATTAACATTTCGGACTTTAAACAGTAAACTTCTATGAACAGTAAAGCCAAATAAACTCAATAATTTTCTTTAAAAATTATGCCAAATTTTGCAAATCTAAAAGCCATTAAATTTTAACCTTGTAATTAAGGCGAATAAGTAAAAAGCATATTCATGTCAGCCGAGTTCCCTACCTCGAGATAGACATTAAACATATTTAAATAGCCTATTTAGCCAATATGTAAATTAAATGTAAACTGAAGTATAATAATTAATAGAACTTAGCCTAGGCCTATGTAACTAAATTTTGATATCCTCCTAGAGTCATACTAACGAAACCTTTGAATTGGAAAGACAATTGAATGAACTGAATATCCTTTGTAATGTAAAAGAAAAACATAATTCCAAATAAACATTGTGACTGTTATAACCCTAAAAGAAATCCAGTGTTATTATTTATAAGGCTACTCCTGAAGCCAATAAAAAGAAAGGTATTTTATATTTATAAATTATTATTTATAACATGGATAGTATTATAAATGGGTTTCAAACGTGAGGCATGTTAATAAGGAAATCCTATTCACATTTATAACTCATCAGTATAATTAACAAATTTATATATAAATATATTTTATAGAAGTATTATACTGTCCTCTACCAAGGTTTGTATCAGAGTCCCTAAAATTGAAAAAAACATTCTTCTTCCTTCCTCTTTCAACAATGTTCCTTCTTCTTCTTCTTCCTCCACAACCTTTTAAATCGTCTTTTTTGTTTCATTTGGGTGTGGGCCTGTATTTAAGCTATATGGTTTTATAAACATGATGAATGATTTTATATTAAAGCCGGGTTCACAAGGGGTCGTGAACAGGGTGAGAGCACTACCTATCGACTGGCAGTGCGAGTTCTCTACCTCGTCTGAAGTAGAGTGTGTGAGGATCGTTTATGCCCTTGCATCAGCTGGTCATGTATCTCCGGTGGGTTGGAGTGAGCATGACCGCTTCAGTCGTATAGCTGCGTTTAAAGAAGCAACATATCTGTCTATAAAATGAGAAATGCACACAAAACACATTTACAATGTACTTACTTTTAGACAGTCCAATAATGTGTTGTAAATCGCATCCAAAACCTCACCAATAAATGTACTTATCACATTCTTTGGTATCCTGAACATATATTGCAGATGGGAAAATGATTCACCGCTAGCTAAGAATCTTAAAGTGACTTGAAGTTTTGATTTAGCTGGTATTGGCGTCTTTTTTCTAAATTGTTGCTTTCACTTTATTAAGCAATACCCAAAATAAATTTAGATTCATTCTAAAAAGTTGTAGCTGTTTAGATCTTCCAAGGATAACTCCCGACATACACCACTGGTGGCAGCTATACTAAATTCAGTCTCCTCATCTACTCTCGACCATGCCTAGTCTTTTATTTGTTTGGGTATTAAAAGTACGGACACAACTTTTGCAGCTTCACGTTCTGCCATAATTTATAACAAAAAGCAGGCGATAAAATTACGACCAGCAAGTGCACTTGTTCCATCTGAACTGGAGAGGGTTGAAAGCCTGCAGATCGTACAAGCAAGTTGTCAAAACAAGTAGTGAACCCAGCTTAATGTTTGAAATGTGATATGAAGATTATGGGGTATGTGTGTTTTTATTTTTTATTGGTGCTATCAGGGACTGATGATTTATGAAATGATCCCTGAAATGATGTACCTACTGCTTACTATTTAAATACAAGTTTGGTATCATTACAACATTTAAGTGTTTATGTTTACTGTATTTATGTTTTTTCACCATTTTCTATATTTAAAGCTAGTTGAAAGTACTTCTTATTACTACTTTCAGGAAATCTGTTTTGAGTCTGGTCGCATCAAGTTACCGAGTAACTAAGCCTATATTATTTGGTACTGTATTTCACTTACCTTCCGTCTCGTTAACAGGTTTAACAAAGTTGCACCATAACGCTTGCGTGATGTTTGATTCAGTTGTGTAACTTCGTGATAACATTCTTCCAGCAGGACGTTCACTGCCACAGTTACCAATACTGTGTCCAGTTATTCCATGACTCAGTACTGCTGTCTTACCGCTCACATACAGTTCTTCTTCGTCGTCCATCAAGGCTTCTCCGTCTTTACCAGGCACGCTTCGCAGTGACCACCACTCATTCTGAGATAAATCCAATTTTATTTCAAATATTATGTGACAATTAATACTAACATGATGAAATCATTCATAGAAGGATTTATAAAACGTATCTAGACAATAAATAGAATAGAAACTTTTTTTCACCATAAAACAAAAGCAATTTATATGTATAAAATTTATTTATTTTGAGTGACAATGTGTTACCCTGTAATTAGATAAAATGGTGGATACACACATATTATGACACTAGGGATGTTGAAAATATAATATTTTGATTTTCTAACAACTCAAGATTTATATCACAGCAGATTGCAAAGAAAGTTTTTTTAGTGTTATTGTGTGATCAATAGATAAAGCCAGTGATAGCTCACAGATGAGGTAAACTTTATTACAGTGTATGTTTAATTTAATAGACTAATCAGGGGACCACGGTTTTCCTTGCAATGAAAATCTGTTACATCGAATAGCATTCAAGTATAACATTAAGTATATGAACACATCTTATAGACTAGGACCTAACTTAAGAGCAAACAAAATTAATTAATATGATTTATAAAACCTTAATGAATATTATGGCAAGAACTAAAACTAAAAGATGTTGATGCACTCAGGCAGTTCTGGTAAATAAAACAAGTGACAGAAATAGGGTTGCGTGTACAAGTGAAGTGATGATCCAATAAGAACTAACAGATTCTTTACTTTTATTAGATCTTATAGTGACCTTACTGCAATGAACTTAGCCTAGCAAATGTTTATCTAAACTTTATCATCGCTTAGCTAACAATACCGCATAACTAACATTTCAGTATTAGGAGGGACAAAAATACTCAAAGGAGGGACAAAAACCGCTTATTTTCAAGTACAGTACAACCTCGTTAAGTCGGTCCAGCCGGGACCGCGGCCGATCCGACATAACGAAAATCCGTGTTAGCCGGAGAAAGATCATATCAAAAAATGAAAATCACGGAACGCGGTAGCATTCCATGCGTCAAGCTATGGCACACTACTGCACTATATTGTGTTTGAAATGGGCGAGCTCGATTTTCTTTTTCTCTTATTTTAACTATCGCGACTCTAAATGAATTGAAAATTCTTTTAATAGGATATATTGTGTGATAGGCCTAATTGTGTGATTTTGAAATCCATTCAGAATGTTGTTAATAATGATATTGAAGGGCTGTGTCACTCATTTTACTCGATATGACGATCTTCCTTTTCTTTGCAACCAAGAATTTCTTTTCCCGAGAATATTTCCTTCTAACCTTAGTGCGCATGCATCACTTCACGAAACGCGATAGCGTTCCATGCTTCAAGCTATTATGGCACACTACCGCACAAAAAAAATACACTGTATACTTACAATATTTTCCTTTATTATGGAGAAAAACACTTTAAAAATATTTACTCGTTACCACGCCGGCACGCAGCCCTACAGTCAAGGCAAACAAACTCGGCGGAAACACGATCACCGTGCAGTACGCTACGATTGCGCGCTCGTATAAAACAATAGTGGTACCAAAATGCATATTTTTATTTAATGTAAACCGGTCCGGGTTACCCAGAGATCCGACTTAAAGGGGGCCGACTTAATGAGGTTGTACTGTACATATGTTGTGTATTTAATAAATACCTATTATTTTTACATTTTGGATACTCTTTTACTATCAAAGAAAATAAATCTAAGTTAATAAATTTATTACGTTAGTTAGGCGGTATTGGTTCTTTATTGAGTTGCTGATAGGTGGTATTAAACCTTAACGAATTCCAGGTAGGCATTATTTGATCTTAACGAATTACAGAAAATTGGTATTAGCTTGTAAATAGTTGTAGTTAGTCGGTTTTGTCTTTATAGTCCCTTAGTAGTTCTGCGGTTTCTTTTATAACGTTCTTTGTTATAAAAAGTGAGATTTTAGAAATAACAATTCCAAAAAAATAAAAGTTTTTAGAAGAGATAATTTATTTATTCCCTTTTGTTTTTTGAGAAATACCATTTATATAACAAGGGTCATTATATATTATAGTGCATGGGGTACATAAAATGCACTTATATAAAATATTAAATTTCAATGAAATAATAATAGAAATAATTTACATTAATGTGAAATATTCCAATATTTTAACCCAATAAGGATTTGGCCTAATGTCGTCAGAACCAAAAATACTGTGAGAGGGATCGATTTTTATAAAATAACTGCCGTTTGAAAAACCTAACGTAGATAAACGAGAACACTTAAGGTTTCTTAAAAAATCAATCTTTCGAACAAGAACATTTAATATTTATGATAACGCAAACAAATTACATAACCCAACGAAATAAATCAGACGATTCCACATATTTAATCTAGTATTCGATACAGAAAGCGTTTCAATGTAACCTCATATATGATTGGTTAAATATTACGCGGTTTCTACTTTGTATTCAAAAGACCTAAAAACTCTCAAACACCTGTTTTACAAAAAATACAAAAAATAATTTTAAAAAATAAATAAATAAATAGTGTCAGATAAATATATATTATATTTATATGTTATAGGACAATTCAAATATATTACATATGTTTAAATATGATGTCATATGTTATATAGATATTTGACATGTGTTAACTTTCTTATTGTTGCTTAGTTCTCAATAAAATACTTTTCTATATGGCACACTTTTATGTTCTCTCTGAGTACCTTTTACCTTTTTCCTATTAATATCCTGACAGGTTATGGGCCCAGGTAAAGTAAATAAATTAAAATTAAATTAAGAAGTAAATGACAGATTATGGGCCGATATTAAAAGATAGAGGTAACTTAGGTTGTATTTGTGAAATTGAGGTTAGGTCTAATTTCTTAACTTGTTTTGTAATTTATGTGCTGTAAAAGTAAAGATTAAAGTGTTCAGAAGTTATAGTCCTAACATAGCCTATATAACATTAAAAGGTTATCATAGTTAATAAGAGAGACCATGGCTACATCGACTGTACCCTTACCTATATTGATGGCAAACAATTTTTCTACATGGAAATACAGGATATGTTTACTCCTAGAAAAAGAGAAAGTACTTCTTGCCGTCGACATTCTTGAAGAAGCATACGCAAAATTAAAAGATGATGAACTAGCCAAGTTTAATGATATGGATAGCAAAGCTCAGTACACATTAGCACAATCGATATCTGATAAATATATAGAGTACATAGAAAATGCCAAGTCTGCAAGAGAAATGATCGAGAATCTTGAAAGTATTTTTCATAGGAAAAGCGCATTATCAAAAATGTTTATTATGCGCAAGATTCTTAAACTACAATTTGTTGATCGCGATTTACAAGATCATTTCACCGTATTTGAGCACCTTATCAAAGAGTTAGATGGCGTAAGTAAGACAGCGACCGATGATACCGACAAAACATGTTATTTACTTCTCACTATGCCCGAAAGTATAAAATGTGATTACATCTATTGAGAATATCATGAATAAAGACAAAACTGTATATACCGTACTTATTCTGATGTAAAAACAAGATTATTAGATCAAGAGCTCAAAGATAAAGAAAGTCTCAATAATAACATTAAAGAAACTCAGCATTCGTTCTAAACTTCGGCAAATAACAGCGAATATCGCAAAAGTGTAATGTCATACATGTGGCGGTAAAGGTCATTTTAAAGGTGAATGCCCCTCGAATAATAAATCTCAAAAACGTAATATGATAAATTGTGC
The DNA here is from genome assembly GCA_018207615.1 of Philaenus spumarius. NCBI lineage: Eukaryota > Metazoa > Arthropoda > Insecta > Hemiptera > Aphrophoridae > Philaenus > Philaenus spumarius. Next base: position 85,083 of record JAGFPH010003515.1, read on the forward strand.
GTATGGAAATAGTAGTCGAGGTTCACGCGGTCTCCGTGGACACAGACGTGGTGGACGAGAGGCAGCATATCTAAACAACAGTCTGAAAATTCTAACCTAGCGCAGAGTGAAAATACGCAAGAAGAAGAGTTTGATTTTATAGCGACAGGTGATTTGACTGTGAATGAAGCCTTAACATCCGAACTGCAGTGTAGCAGAACGCAGGCAAATTGTATTTTGGATAGTGGAGCCACAAATCATTAGGTGTCTATTGTAAAGTATACACCATATTGAACTTTTGGAGAAAAATGTAGGTATAAAAATAGCTAATAGTGTTGTTATGGAAGAAACGAAGAGAGGTTATTTAAGTGTAGAAACATGGAACAATAAAAGCAATAAAAAAGTACAAATTAGGTTAAATGTTATAGTTGTACCAAATCTTAGATATAACCTTTTATCTGTTAAAAAGCTGACTAAAAATGGTTGCAATATAAACTTCAACAGTGGTGGTCAAAATGCAACAATTACGAACAGTATACTGAAAATTATGTGCCCTACTTTCGAAAATTTGTATGTTGCAAATTTTGACGTAAAACCTTCTTCAGAAAGTGCTACCTGTCTTATCTCTTCTAATAAAAGTGTGTTGTAGCACCAGAGGTTTGGACATTTAAATGTGCAGAGCTTGAAGTTACTGAGTTTGCCAAGCGAATATGGGGTGTGCAGTCTCTGTAATGAAGGTAAGGCAAAAAGAAAGTCTTACAATGATGTTTCCATGCCGAGATCAAAGGTTATTGGTGAACCAATACACAGTGATATTGCTGGTCCTTTTAAGATTCACACAATGAATGGTGAACGTTATTACCAGACAATTATTGATGATTGCTCTCACTTCAATCAAGTATTCTTTTTGAAACATAAGAGCGAAGCAGAAGGTAATATTATTAATTATATTCAGCAATTAAAGGCTAGAGGTTATTATTCAGTCAGAATAAGATCAGACTGCGGAGGGGAATACTCCTCAAATGCTTTTAAGAATTTTTGTAAACAAAAAGGAATTGTGAATGAATATACACTTGTAACGGAAGGTTACAAAAAATAATAAAATATAGCTGCTTTTGTTTATCAGCCCCACGTTGGGAAAGCCATTTTGTAACTTATGGTTACAAAAATAAAAATAATAATAAGTTTTACTGTGTTAAAAAAATGGGGTTCGGTTAAAAAGTTCAAAAATAAAAAAAAATATGTTTTAAATCAAAAATAAAAACGCTATATGTGGATT